>SNQJ01S0006394.1:0-29940 GCA_010110895.2 Picea sitchensis
CCATCAAATTTATGTCTTGAATCATAAATAGTTCAATTTATAAAAAAAAATTGAATTAGTGATTTGAGCGATGAAAACTAAATTTTATTTGGATGACCATCACAACTAAATATGATTCCATCATAACTAATTCCCACCATCACGTATGGCCTCAATTTACATAAAGTCATCCTATTTGGCATGGAAATTGAAAATGAAAGTTAATATAAGTTTGTGAAAAAAATTTAAATTCAAAAAAATCTTCTTTATTTGAAGTTCAAATATTTTACTTTAAATAGTGATAAGCTTTAGTTTCCATCCAGTCATCCAATGTGGCCTGAAAATTGACAACCTAAAGTTAATATAAGTTTGTGAAAAAATTTCAAACTCAAAAAAATCTTATTTATTTGAAATTTCAAATATTTGTGGCCACTATTTCTTGATAATCTCATGGTATGTACCACTGTCTTGAAAATTCATGAAGATGTAAGGTCCATGTTGTAAAATTTAAGTGACTTATTAATTCACAATTCACAAGTTTAAGTAGCAAACTAGATTATACATAAATTTTCTTTTTTAACCTCTAGATTTATTTTATATCAGTTGATTGGATGGTTTTGGGTCGAACTACTATCCATATGTGGCACCTTAAGGGCACTTTATTTGGGTATTCACCCCAAACCGAAGTCCACATACTTTAAAACCATAAAGAAAAGGATATTGCATCACCTTTCAAACGACAATTTAAATATATCTAGTTACGACATAAAGTGTTGGAAGGGAGCAATAAAAAATAAATCTGCATTGTAAAAACATGATTTTATTTAGTTACTTTAATATATATATATATATATATATATAATTCAAATACATGTATGTACACACATACATACACACAAGTTGGTTCTCAATAGGGACTTGGATGTGTGTTTCTATCCATTCAACAATTCTCACCAATGCACAAAGAAAGACCATCCTAAAACTAAAGGCACGAGTACACATCACAAATATAATTTATTTTCATTATTTATGCAAAATTTGTTATTTGATATAATATTTTATGCAAGGTGTACTTTATCTATAGTTGCATCTGTGACCATTATAGTTGCATCAGTTACCATCATAGGGAAAATGACATAGTTGCATATACAAGTCAAATATAGGTTGTGTAGACATGAAAATTGAATGCACTTGAAACATGGACATATATAAATTTGAAATATAAAACTTGACATTCTAGACATTATCTATACCTTTATGTTACTATTCTTATGGGGAAAAGAGTGTGTCCCAATGGTGAAGTCTCGCTCATTGAGATATGCCATATACTACATAAGATTGAATAAATATGTATGAGATTTCAATTCTAAATGTACAATTTTTCATTGTTGCAAAAATCAATGAACTTAAATTATTTGTATGCTTAACTCAACCATAGACCACAGTTGTTGAGCAATGAGTTCCTCAAATATCTCAACAAGTAGATGCATAATGCTTGAGCTCCAAACAATATATCACTCTCAATGCATCTCAAATATTTTGAAAAACTTAGGAAACTATGGATTGGGTGATCACATTTTCTTCCTTGGGTTGATTTCGATCCCTACCAAAGAAACGCTGACACTCTCCTCAATAAGATCCCTGGACACAAACATTGACTATGATGTAATATCTAACTCTCCTATATGTGCAACTAATTTAGGGATTTGAGGTAGTAAACAAGGGGCTAGAACCTTAAACCCAACATCTCACATCATGTCAGGTCATTCATATGTACTACCTTTGTAGGATCCATAGAATTTGGGTCTTGTATATGTATAATCAAGGTCTGTGTGCTCTTAGAATTGAGCATATATCAGTCTACCAAAAGATTGAAGTACATTGTCACTATTTGGGAATTTCAAGTATGTATACAAGAACTCATAAATGAATAAAGCAATACTTTGATCATAAAACCTTGTATCCTTTAGATGTATTTTGTCTTCTAATTGCAAGTCAAATATTAACAAGGCCATTTCTTTTGTGACCCTTATTTTAACTTTAGTGTAAGAGTGATGACCCATCATCATTACTCTCCTTCTACACATCATGTCACTACAAATATGGGAAATTGGGCCAACCCTGTGATGTGTCTTAATCAACTGGTCCAAATTGTGAAAAACAATATATAGACTCTGCCAACTTAGTCCAACAACATTAGATTCTTTGAACTTATCTCATAATCTACTAGAATTCTCCCTCACCCCATTAACAATAAGCATACTGATGTTTTATTTCCAAGGAATATCCTTGTGAATACTTTGTATATGATGGTATAGAGGATCATAGGCTAAATTCCAGGAAAAATATTGAACCCTATGACCTCCCACCTTCACACAAGGTGGAGTAGGAAAGTGGTGAAAAAACCTTGGAAAATATTAAATAGGAACTTGTTAAAACACATTTAATGTTGAAAATTTGGATCTAATTTACATAAATTTTACACACATGTGCAACCAATGGAAATTATTAGTTAAATTACTTGGTGGTATGTCAATATCATCCCTAGTGTCGATATAACTAGTAATATGCTCTTATATGGGAGGAATGCTTATACTAACCCCCTACACATTTTTTTTTTTCCAATCTCACGCGCATGAATAAACATAATTTTTTTACATTACAAAAACCAAGCTTTATGTTTGATTTTACTTAAATCGTGTTTGCTACTAGGTGGGGTGGTTGTGCTATGCATTTTGGAAGAATAGAACACTAAATGCAAGCACACAAAAACAAATCAAGTTTAATATTGTCAAAATAAAATGAAATATAGCATGGTAACATGTTTCAGATATATGTTAAAAATACAATTCCTCACACATGATATATATTTAAATGAGGATAGTTAAATGTACATAAGGGTATCCTTTGGTTGCATGTCAGGTGGGGTGAGATACTATGAAAGGTGTAGATGCTAAGTGTGCATAGTTGTAGATTTTCACGTCACCATTTTTGAGTCCCCCGGTTTTGTAGTAGAAGGGACTCCCATAGCTTGTTAGTGGAGAAATGGGAGAGAAAAGGGGGTCATTCAATGTCACTTGGTTAGGAGATATTATAATATTAAAGTGAAACTAGAGAATTTAAAGAAACTTTATTTTAATAAGTTACTTAATTATTATTAAAGTGACTTTTAATCCTAAAGTGAAAATTGGAGGGAAATAAGGATTGTATTTGATTTAGTAAAAAAGGGGCAAATTCTAGAAGTTACATTTGATTTAGTTGAAAAGGGGAAAGATCTAGAAGGATTGATGTAGTCCAAAAGGGGAAGTTCTAGAAGGCATGGAGGAAGGATCTAGAAGGGGTTGGAAAACTATAAGAGAAGGGTAACCCCTCACTTCTCATTATTATGGTTTGATATCTTATTGAGTTCTCTTGCAACCAACGTTTTCGTTGGGGTTTTGGGAAAAACCCTTCCACTATTGGTTTGGTTTCGATGGTGCAATATCCACAGTAGCTAGACAAGAGGGGAATCCATCCAGGATCCATTGGAGATAAATAAGAAGGAGGATGATCCATACACGATCTTCATTGGAGCTTCACTTGGGAGTTTTCCCTACTATTGGAGGGATACCGAAGTGCACATGAGGGTTACAAAGTTCCTAGACATGGCCGATCTCAGACATCCGTGGATTTTTAGAGGGTTTCATAGAACCAGGTCGAAGGCACCCCCATGGGTCGAATATTAGGTGTCCCATGAAGCCCTCGCTGCTTTCCCAACTTTGTCACATGAGGCACCATTGGATAGCCAACTTTGTCAAGTGAGGATCTCTGCAGACTCGCATAGACGTATCGGGTACATGGATGATTGGATGTTCAGTTGAGCAAAGACATCAAGAAGGAATATTACATAAGTATTACATATTTGGGAGGGTTTCCAGCCATGTTCTGATTTGTAATAAAGAAACAACATCCTTAGTAGAGACATTGACACCATTATTCCATGTTTTGTTTGTTATGTGTGTTCTTAGGAGCTTGTTCCAGTTGCAGAGAAGCCATTAGTTATTACCATGGGAGTATATTGTATTTTTTTTCATCACTCATAATAAAATGTCATCAATGTCTCTTATTTCTTATGCTTATGTGGTATGTGATGTGTTTGACAAAATTTCCATTGGAGAAACACTTTCAAACTGTTAAGGAATATATAAAACATATGAATACAAACTGTTTGATAGAGTTACCCAACTAGAAACAATATTTTTGGACAACAACCCTTTATTTCCCTAGCATATTCCCATCGGGGATATTACATAGAGTGATTAACATATTTTGAAGTTAACATTTGTTAGAAAAAATAATATATTTCTATGTATTGTTGTGCACATAATGTTTAACCAACCCCATATAATTCATGTTACCCCCATATAATTAGAGGATATTTTTCTCCATGATCCACATTTGAGATAGTAGTTTCGATGATGACATTCAATACTCTCCATAGATATATTCCCACAAATGCCTCACATTAGATTCTTATCTCACTCACATCAGATGACATGGTGCATTACTATAACATCCCTCTCTACTAAGCACATGTTATCGACTTATTCTTTGAGGACACTTGTGTGCAAGTGATCCGGTTATAGTACAATGTTATGTGTTTCGACTATGGATTTTACATGATGATGTTGATGGGTTGTGATTTATTGTTACTTAATATATGTATTGACATATGCTATTCACGGGTTTACCTGAATGTGAAAGACACATGACAGATTATAGATGTTGATGGCATCAATGGACCTCCTTGGACTCCATATTGAGTCAGGGAGTGGATTTTATTGGTTTGAGTATTTCATTTTATGCATATGCGACATATGATTGATTATAGTATGATTTTGTATATGGATCATTGACAGTGTTTCATCGATGGATGCAGGATGACGAATGCTTGCAAATCTGACTCATATAAGGAGTAAAGGGGCCATGCACATAAAACCGAACATTGAGAGAGAGGTGTGGTAGAGTCCATGACACAACCTACTAGCACTCCCGATGTGGCTCGAATTGTAGGTTAAGGATTGCCTAGTTCGAGAGATCTACGATGTCGTGAGGGTGGAATAAGACAATCGTTCACGAATATTTCTAAGGGGCGCGCAATAAGGCAGGGTCCTTATTCCTTAGAAGCCCTTAGTCTCTCACAACGTCAACCGAGTGGAGTGTTGACTCCAAGGGTTGGACAAACTACCAAAACCAGTCAAAAGGTGAGTGGTACCCTTGGAGCACAGAGGTGCGTCTTGAAGGGCACATCACATAATTTAAAAACTTGAGTCAATGAATCTAGGTGGCCTAGAAAACAGTGAACTAATTTGACATTGTCGGATTTAAAATAATTAATTAATGAGTAATTTTACTAATTATAAATCCCAATAAAAGTCTAAGCCTATTCTAAGAATAAGCCTAAGTTTAAGTTTAGTTAGGGGACTAAAATAAAATTTTAAATAAATTAAAATATTAGAGATAAATCAATCTAAAGAAAAGTGATATAAATCTAAGGAGGTGATATAATGTACATATGAGCAAGAAAAGATTAAAAGGGAATTTTTAAAATAAGAAAGAAATAAAGTTAGAGAGAATAGGTGTACACATAGAATGGTATCTAGAATCTAGCTACCACGAGTCTAACTAGAATAAGACTCTTATTTTAACTCTAACTAAGATTTAGTAAGGAGTCAATCATTAAATGAGAATTGGGGGAATAAAGAGACAACTAGGAGCGATTTAAGGAACACATTTGGGAAATGTGAGGGAAATTGACTTTTAATTTAAAATAAAATATGTAATTACTTGTGCAACTTGGGGAGAGGGTGAATAATCCTAATTTATTTAATTAAAAATCTAATTAATTGTGCATGCGGGCATGTGTCAGTGAGGAAATTCCTATAAAGCAAATGGCCTAGATGGGAAATGAGGGGACTGGTTATTGGTAAAGTTATGTTGCCAAAATCATTTTGATTGTGTTTTACTTGTGAGAGTTGGGATACCAAGATCTATAGAGAGTGGTGACTCTACCTTGCGAGGCAAGCTTGAAGCTAGATTATTTTGGGTTTGTGTGTGCTTGGCCCCTTTGTGGCTCGGGGGGCTAAGGGGGAAGAAGAGTACTCCTAGCGCTGACTAGGAGGTACCGGTGAAGTCTCCATGATTAGAAAGTTGGATTAAGGAGGAGTGCAAGTGGTCAACGAACATCGTCTAGTCTCGATCTTCATTGGTTCCAATATTGTAATTTTTAAGTTGCTAGTGTAGCAAGATTTGATTTTGTAGATTGAACGTTTGAGATTTCATTGAAGCAGTTGTAATTTTGAATTTTAATTAACAATTTCGTTGGAGATTTATGAAGTGATCTTGTTAAATCTCTTGGGATGCTACCATTTATTCAGTTCAAAACTCAGAGAAATTTGTTTATTCACCGCCAAATTTAATCATAGTTCCTAATTTAGAAATTCATGTGTATGCTTTAAGACAATTGCATTTCTAGGAATTACTTCGATTTATTAAATCCCTGAGTATGTAATTTGTGGTTTGAACTTCACATTCTTATTTTCTTTCTGAAAATGTAATTGTAAGTCACTGATAATTAAATGAAAGTATCAAATTAGAGTTTCCTTGAATGCTACTAGTGAATTTATAGTCTGATATCTTCATCATTGCCAACATTTTAGACAAAATAGAAATTTGAAAATCTTATGGTTGTTGTGTTTTAAATGCTACTCTAATTATCAAAATGAATTTAATTTACAAAAACGAAATGTAAACTGAATAAATTTGTGTTGTCAAACTGTTCCACCTCTGATAAACTTCAAACCCCCTTTGATTGATGCCTTATTAAATCCCAGATCCAGATTAGGGATATTTTTATTTGGGTTGCGTTAAACTCATCTGTACATCCGATTGAGAATTTCGTGAGGACTTTAAATATTCTTAGCTTGTACATAAATTTGAGGTTTGTCAATCGTTTTAAGATTATTTGCATGCTCGGATCTACTTTGGGTCATTGTGTAGCCATGAAACTCCTAAATTAATTCATGCAGAATTGCTAGTTCTGGTTTTGAATTGTGTAGTGTTACTGTAGAGGTTTACCTCATCAAATTTAAATTGTTGGTCACTGTGAAACCCAGTCTACACTTGGTGCCGACTTCCGAAAAAAAAAATTTGATATAGAAAATTCGTGGGTTAGTCTTCTTGATTAATCCTAATTTTTCTTTTAATTCCCGGGTCTCTGTTTAGTCATTGGACGCCTTGAACGATTTTACTCTTGTGCCTTGAACCTATGCCATTATCAGATTGCAACTTCACCCTTTTTCAGAACCTTTATTTGCTTCCCAACATGTAGAAGCTTATGAATTTGTTCTTTAGTTATTTTTGTCAAAGATTGCAACTTTGTAGTTGTGGATTTCCTTTGCTGTCTTTTAGAAAACAATCCCATAAATTAATTGAGTGATTACGGTTATATTTATTTTTATTTTTCTGAATTTTTAATTTTGAGTATTATAATTCGTGGAACTAATTTGGGGCTACAACAAATAACTTGACCTATGTATTTATTTACTATCCTTTCATTAAGGATTAACCATTTCAAAATCTATTCGCTGTCTGTAAATTTTAAATTCATTTTTTTTCGGAATTTAGTTATGTTTCGAGGTCCAGATCAGATGTCGAAACATGTGCCAAATCCATGGTCGGATTAGGTTCTATATGGCAACATCTCTCTTGAAAATAACAATTTTAATTAACATGTTCGTGTTTGGTTTATCCATTTCCAGTTAGCTGATTTTAGTAATGATTTTTCCTCGTTTCTAAAACAATAGTAACATTCCCAGAGCTAATTGTGGGAGTGGTGAGTTCGTGATTGAATTGATTGTCTTGGCCTATACACATTCACTCATCTTTTACCTGTCGCTTCCACTTCTTGAAATAAACTGCATCAAATTTATTGTCCCTTCCTCTCAGGCCATACAATTAATTTTTTTTTTTTCTCCATGTTGAATTAAATTTAAATTATTAGAAATTAAGTGTCAGATTAAGGTATGGATTGAGTGTTAGATTAATGTCTACATTGAGTGTCGTATTAAGGTCTGGAACGAATGTCAGATTTTTTCTACACACCGGATCAAGGGCAGTGATAGCTTCTAGAACTCCTTCTTTGTTTTTTTACTATGGAGATGTAATTTAGCATTTGATTGATTTTGTTGTTAATTAAGATTGGGTTTTCTTAAATTCTTAACAGATTTGTAAGTTAGCATTGAGTGCTTTACTTATTGTTTAAATAAGACTTGGGGTTTCTTAATTTTAATGGATTGTAAGTTAGTAATAATTTCTTTATATATTGTTAAAAGGGCTTGGGTATTAATTTAATTCTTTTAGATGGATATGTAGGGAAGCTTGAATTCTATCATTTACTTATTATGATTGATATTCTTAAAGTCTTTAATTGGGATAAATAAGTAGATATGAAGGTTATTTTTCTTAATATGTTTTTGGATCTTCTTAGTTTTTTTAATGGGTTGAAAAGTGGGCTGAATTCTTATCATTGCTTTTATAATTTTCTTATAGTTTTTAAAACGATACTTAAAGTAAATCCTTTATGTATTGCTTAAGCAGATTTTACCTTCTTATGGATATCTTTGGAAATATAAGTTACCATTAATTCATTATGATTGCACTTGCACTTATGATTCTTATTAATCTTTATGTATTATTTCCTTATTTGAAATTAGACTTAAGCCTTGCTTGAAAGATTGATTAAGTAGAGTAGATTATTATTTGCACTATGATGAATTTATGGTTAAGTATGTTGATAATTATAATCTTGAATAACGATGTGTGGCATCCCCAACCACCAACATGATGGGAAACATCACTCCATAAACATACTTTTCTCTCTGATACCAACTTGTGACGCCCCCAACCACCAATCGGTTGGGCAACGCCACTGAGAAAAACTTCTTTTGCAGAAATATTTAGATATAAAACTTAACAGGAAATAAATAGAGATAACATCTGATATTCACATATATGTATATCTATCTAATGAAATTAAAAAAACATCAATACTCTGTTCATACACATGTTCATGCAGAAGCAACATTAACACATACATGCAATATATATATATATATATATATATATATATAGGAATTACTCATCAATTATAACACATGTACAAATACACAACATACAATGAACAAAGAATTGATACTTATCTTTTAATTGAAGTACACCAATTGCATACAGACCTTCCATGAACCTCCTAGCCTTAGACCATGCTACTCATCACTCTCAGCAGTGGGTCACCCCCGAGACGGGATTAAAATCCACTAGGAAAGGGATTCCTAGGATAGGCAAGGACAACAAGAAGTTGCACATTACAACAAGAAGTATTTTCTCCAAGGTTCCACTTACACCCACAACTCACAGACTCTCATTCCCCACATGCCTGTGCCATCCCAGGAGTGTACACCTTCTTGTCCAACAGTCCATCGACTGCTACACCTCCATTTCCTTAGGATTCAACTACAGGTTGGATCATGAATTCTCAAAGCTCTGTGGCTGCTACTGGACTCCCTCCAAGAGAACTCACTTCCTCAACACACTCTCTCACCTGGAGAGAGTTGTTCATAGGCCTGAGAACCTGCTTCTTCTATCCACGAGCATGAAAACCCTCTTCTTCACTCCCACTCCTCCACACATGGGCATGATGATGGAATCAACAAAAAATGGGCTTGGGAACGGTAATGATGGAACAATACACAGACAACCCGCAGGGTATAAGTGTAGAAAGGGTGTCAATTTGGGTTTGTTGCAAAGGTTCGATATGGTTCAGGAATTCAATAAAGTGTACCCGGGTACTTGTGCTTGCTGGGTGCGCTAGTGAAAAAATGGCCAAGAGAAGACCCCAAAACAATATTAATTCTCACTTATATTGCATGTGACTGAGCTGACACATGGCACTCATGAAGTGCGTTCCTCTCCATTTGGAAGTTGTACCCCTTTTTCCAAAGGAACTTAGGATATATTCATATCCCACTCACAACATATAGAATAATAATATATTATTCTATTGAAATTAATCTCTTAGGCTTAGCTCCTCATTCCATCCTCTCAACCCCCTTCCCGCAACGATTCATATTTTTATTAACGATCTTCATAATTACATATACAAAATCAAGCCCACTGGCCTTAGCCTCTAGGATCTTCAGCCTAATAAACACATAGGCCTACTAACTTATAATTAATTTTATCACCAACCTATAAACATCATTACTTTCATAATTACAACTGGGGCCCGACCTTGGGGTATTACAAACCCTTCCCCTTATTTTTGCACTATCCTCAGTGAAACTTATTTATACATCATCAACAAGATTTTCAAAATCTTGAAAAAGATGCGGGTATTTTTCCCACATAACTTCTTCATTCTCCCACATTTTTTTGTGAGGACTGTATTAGGTCCAGTGGACCTTTACCAACCTTATGGCTCAATTCCAAAGTTGCTTGTTCTTCCGATCTAGTATGCGCACCGGGTGTACTTGTATAGCACCTTCTTGTTCCACCTGAATCACATTCCAATCAATCACATGATTAGCATCATGTATATACTTCTTGAGAAAAGAGACATGAAATACGTTATGAATAGTAATGCATGTAGCCAATGCAAGCATATAAGCTATTGGTCCAATCCTTTCTAGGATTTCAAATGGCCCACAGTATCTGGATGCCAACTTGGAACAGTTTCCCAGCTTCATGGAACTTTTGTTGGCTTTCACCTTCAAGAAAACATGATCACCCACTTTAAACTCCATGTGGGTTCTACCCTTGTCAAAATATATTTTCTTCCTGTCTTGGGCAACCTTCAAATTCTGCTTAATCTGCAGCATTTTCTCTTTATTTCCCTTGAGAAACTTTGGCCCAACCACTGCTCTATCAACTGGGTTGTCCCAAATTCCTAGGGTGTTGCACTTTTTTCCATAAAGTGATTCAAACGGGCTCATATTCAATGATGCTTGATACCCATTGTTGTAAGAAAACTCTACCAAGTGTAGGTAGTTTTCCCATATGGATGGTTTTTCCATCACATACATTCTTAACATATCTTCTATCACTTGATTTACTCTTTCTATTTTTCCATCAGACTCAGGATGATAGGTTGTGCTGAAGTTAAGGTTCGTTCCAAACCCCTTGAATAATCCTCTCCAAAAATTAGAGGTAAATTTTGGGTCTCTGTCGGACGCAATTTTCTTGGGAATACCATGCAATCGTGCTACTTCCCTCATATAAATATCAACAACATTGGTTTCCTTGTGAGCAACCGTCATAGGAATGAAATGGGTAGTTTTAGTAAGCTTGTCCACTACCACCATTATTGCATCATGTTGCTTGCTTGTTTTGGGAAATCCTGTGATGAAATCCATTGTAACCACTTCCCACTTCCACTGGGGAATGGTTAATGGATGTAGAAACCCAGCTGGGTGTCTATGCTCATCTTTGACCCTTTGACACTCCATACATATGGCGATGTATTCTGCAATTTATTTCTTCATGTCTGGCCAACAATATTGGCTCTTGACTGCTGAAACTGTTTTCTGATATCTAGGGTGCCCATCATAAGGCACATTATACATCTATTTCAAAATCATACTCTTCAATTCGTGAGAGTTGGGTACATAAAATCTGTTTCTCTACAAGAGAAGTCCATCAATTCCTAGTTCATAATCTTCAACTTTCTACTGCATTTTACCTTGTTGCAATTTAGTTACTAATTCCATGTATTGCAAATCAACTTTTGCAACCTCATAAATTTTTTCTTTAAGATCCGTCTGATACATGATAACGACTGTAGAATCCATTTCATGCACTCTCCTGCTGAGTGCATCAGACACCTTGTTCTCCTTTTCTTTGATGTGCTTGATATCAAATTCATATTCACATAGGAATTCCAACCATCTACTTTGCCTAACATTCAAAGTAGGCTGATCAAACAAATACTTCAGACCATTATGGTCTATTCTCAACTCAAACCACTTTCCTATGAGGTAGTGCATCCACTTCTTCAAGGAGTGCACTATGGATGCCAACTCCAAATTATGAGTGGCATAGAGCCTTTCATGCTCTTTCAATTTTCTGGACTCAAAACATATCACATATCCTTTCTGACTAAGGACTCCTCCTAGTCCTTCTTTGCATGCATCTGGGAAAACCACAAAATCTTCATTCGGATCAACAATCTTTAGAATTGGAGCACTGGTTAACAACTACTTCAATTGCTGGAAGCACATTTCACATTCTGTTGTCCATTGAAACTTCTTCCCCTTCCTTTGAAAGGAAGTGATGGGATGAACTATTCTCAAAACCCTGCAATGAACCTTCTATAGTAGCCAACTAGACCCATGAAGGATCTGAATTCTGTCACATTCTTAGGTTTTGTCCACCCTTTAATGGGCGCAATCTTTTCAGGGTCCACTTCTATCTCTGCTTCAAATATGAGATGCCCCAAATTGTGAATTATGTTTTGATAAAATGAACACTTGCTCAATTTGGCATACAACTAATGTTCTCTTAGCAGTTGCAACACCATCCTCAAATGATGCTCATGTTCTTCTTACGACTTGGAATATATAAGGATGTCATCCAAAAATACAATGACAAACTTGTCTAAATATTCTCAGAAAACACCATTCATTAAGCACATGAAAACAATTGGCACATTTGATAACCCAAATGGCACCATTGTGAACTCATAATGTCCATACCTTGTCTTCAAGGTGGTCTTGCTGATATCTTCCTCTTTAATCCTTACCTAATGGTATCCTGACCTGAGATCTATCTTTGAAAATACCCTTGCATCCTTCAACTGATCGAAGAGATCATCAATCATTGGTAGAGGATACTTGTTCTTTATAGTTACTTTATTTAGATGTCTAAAGTCAATGCACAATCTCAGGGTGCCATCTTTATTCTTCACAAATAGCACTGGGGCAACCAAAGGTGACACACTTGGGCATATGTACCACTTCTTTAAAATTTCTTCAAGCTGCATTTGTAACTCCTTCAGCTTTGGTGTACTCATTCTGTAAGGAGTCTTTGATATTGCAGTTGCTCTAGGCATTACATTTATAGAGAAATCAACATCTCTCTTTGGAGGTAGTCTTGGTACTTCCTTGAACACATCTTCGAAATCTTCTAGTACTGCATGATCCTCTAGATTTGGCACCTCATCCTTTGATGGTTCCTCTATATGGGATGCAAATATTTGACAGTCCTTCTTGTAACACATCTTTAGCTACATTGTTGAGATTTCCCGGATAGTAACTTCCCTAGGAATTCCTTGGACTTCTATCTGATTTCTTTCCTCATTCAGGAAAGGGAATTCCTTGTTATGACAATCTAATATGGAATGGTGTTGCTCCAACCAATCCATACCAATTAAGAAATCATACGATCCCATAGGCAAGATGTTCAAATCTTGCTTGGTACTCAGTCTATTCATGCCCACTGGACATGATTTAACCAACTCACACTACTACATATTGAAAAATTTGCAACGACCACTTGTGATGCAAGTACTCTTTTGTCGCAACATGTAAGAGAAAAATTTCAATTTTTCTAAATCCGCCCCGTATTCATCGCTATCTCGACGCATGTACTTTTACTAAATTAATATGGTCAATTTTCGTCGCAAGAGCGAAGCATGTAGTTTGTTCATCGCAAGAGAGATGACTGACCTAACCTTAAAATTGACCGTTAAAAATGACCTAAAATAAATAGGTAAAAAAAAGAAATATTTTTAGGTCACGGTCGTCGCAATTGTGACAATATTGACGTAAAATTGGACTATAAATATTTGACGATTTAAATATGTTGTGACAGCCTTTCTATACAAACGATGATTCCGAGAGAGTATTTTTCTGTGGAAGAATGTCGCAGAATGTTGTTAGAGGTGGGGAAAAAAGTAAAGAGGGTGAAAAGGGTGATGGTAGATGTTATTTCCCTTGTAAAAAATGTTGCCTCAGACGTCCCGTAATAATTTTGATAGCAACAACTACAAAACATTGTAGGAAATATGGGCACATTGATGGTGGATCAAATGAATATCGTCCCATGGTAATTAGCTATATATTCATTATCTTTTTTTATTTTGTCAATTTTATATAAAATTATATATATATATATATATATATATATATGCACTAATTTTGCATGATTATTTGTAATTATAAAGTTAGAGTTGCCCTCTAACTTTCTGCAGAATATTGCACCAAGTATTAGTAGAAATGATGTTGTACAAGCTGAGGAACATCATCATGACCAAGCAAATGAGGATCTCATGGAAGAAGATGATGGGACATACCAAGTTAATGATTCCATGGAAGAATATGATGGGACAAATCAAATGATCCAATATTTGTTTTCGCAGCCAGATGAGGATGGGGAAAATGCTCTTATTTATGATGAACCTCTATTAGAAAAGGAAAATAAATGACTTTATGAAGGATCAAGAGCAAATCTTCTCTCTTCTACATTGCTGATAGTGAACTTAAAGGTTATGAATAATTTGTTGAACACTTGTATGACACAGATACTGAGGTATGTAATATGTTTCATCTCATATTATACATAAATGTTGATTTTTTTCTATTTGTTTTTAGTGTTAATTAATGTGTAAAATAAGAATGCAATTTTTACGGTTGATATTCTTACAATAACTAGTTATTTGTTATGTTGTAGATTGTTAGGTGAATTTTTATTACCATCGTCAAATACTTTACCTTGCACATATTGAGCTTTTCATTCCATTATGAAAGACATTGGAATGGATTATCAAACTATAGATGTGTGTCCTAATGACCATATTATATATTATGGACAACATTCTTTGAAAACAGAATGTCCGCAATGTCTTATCAGTAGATATTGAACTAATCAAGTAACAAAAAGGGTGCCTTGAAAGGTTCTTCATCATATTCCCATAATTCCACATTTGCAGCGATTGTTCAGGTGTGAAAGAATAGCACAATTTATGTATTACCATGCACGTAACATAAGTGGAGATGGTGTTCTTCAAATTCCTTCCAATGGTTCTGCATTTAGGGAAATTGAGGAAAAATTGGCAGATTTCAAAGATGAACCTCATAATGTGAGGCTTTCATTGGCAGCTGACGGTGTTAATCCATTCAGAGAGCTTAGGTCTATTTACTCAGTGTGGCCTATTTTTGTTATCAACAATAACATTCCTCCTTGGATGTCAATAAAGAGGGAGCACATAATGTTGACAATGATTGTAAGAGGAGCAATATAATGTTGACAATGATTGTTCCGTGTATTTGTTTACATTTTTTTGAATTTAACACATTTTCATTTGTTTCAATTTTTGCATAATATCTTTTGTTTATTTATTTAATTATATATATTACATGATATCATTCCTATAGTAATTATGTGTAATTTCAAACAATTAGGTAAGTATCAGGTTAAAGATATGAATGTATATATTGAGCCTCTTATCGACAAGCTACTAAAGTTATGGGTTGGGATCACAATGTATGACATATGTAAACCAATCAGGGAGAAGATATTTAAATTCCGTGGAATACTTTTATGGACAATTCATGATGCTCCTGGACTAACACATTTTTGTGGTATGTATCATTCTGATATTTCTCTTTAATACTATATAATATTTTAATGTTATCATGGTGCATGTTTAATTTTTAAATAATCTCATTGTATAATTGACATTAATCCATTTGTTGCACGTCTTCAAACAAAGGGTAAATTTGCATGTCCAATTTGTGGCCCTAAGATGAAGTATCGTCATTCAAATTTTTTAGGAAAGATGGTGCTTGATGAGTATAGGCACCTTCTTCCTAAGAACCATAGGTATCGTACTACTGAAAAACATCTTTTCAATGGGAAAGAAGAGACTGGTTTAAAACCACGAAGAATGACACCTCACCTATGGAGGTTGGAATATAATAGAAATCGTCAAGGTACTCAATTTCATAATGTATCGTAGATCATGTAATGTTTTGAATGTTTGTTTTAATCATCAAATTTATTTTACCGTATTTGATAATTATTTTTGTGATTTATTTTATGCTTCATGAAGACCACAATCATCATGAAGGTATTAATAATGGGCTTCCACGAGGAATGAAATCTTATCTCGCTCAATTCATGAGGTTTCCCTACTATAAGAAGCTAAAAATAGCTCATTTGTTTGATACAATGCATATCGGGAAGAATGTGACTGAAACGTTATGGCGAATCATAGATGGTAGGAGAGACAAAAAAAATTGTCAAAATTTGTACTCACATTCAGGAAGCCAATCATGCAATGTGAAGTGTGATCCAATATTCAAATAGATCATATGGAGTACTAGACTGAAATAACCTTCCATGGTTATTAACAAAGCAACAAAGTAATGATGTAAAATAGGTCATTCAAAGAATTAAATTTCCCACGGGTTTTGCTTCAAACATAAAAAATATCTTAACAAAGAAACGTGAATTTGGTGGGGTAAAAACACATGATTGACATACCTCCATTAAGGTAATAATTTTGGTATACATATTTATATATATTGGCCTTATAGATCTTTTATTTTTTTTATTTTTTCTTGTATACTTTGGTCGAAACAAATAATGATTCATTTTGTTCTTACAATATCTTTTATTGCTATCTCTCCCAAATGACTTTGACAACAACGTCAAACAAGTTATATATAATCTTGGAAAATACATGAGGTAATACGTAGTGGTGATTTATATGCAAAATGCTCTTTCAAATTATTGTTGTACTTAATGACACGTGTTTTACTTGTAATGTAATATATTATATTATGTTATGTTGAAACATGTTATTTTCTTGTGTCATGGTCTCATGTAGATGGTTTTCATTGAAAGAAATCCATGAAGATGATATAATGTATTGGAAGAGAGAAATTCCTCATCTAATGTGTGAAATGAAAAAGTATATACCTTTTACATTTTTCAATGCACAAGAACACTCCCTCATACACCAAGTTGAGGAGATTGAAATTTGTGGACCTGTTCACAAAAGGTCAATGTGGATGGTGGAGAGGCACTTGAAATCATTGAAGGTGTTGGTTAGACAAAGAGCACGTACTAAGGGTTCTATGGTGGAGGGATATATGGTATATCAATCAATGGTGTATATTAGTTAGTATCTTCCTAAATTAGCAACGCCAACTATGCATGCAGTGGATCGCATTTGGGATGTGAACTCCATCAAAAAAATTGAAGATCATGAGCATCTGTTGGGGAAAGTTAGAATGAGAAAAAATGAGAGGCAATATATTAATAATTGTAAAAAATTATATTAATAATACATATAAAGTTTCATTTTTTGTGTATATGATCATACTCATAAATATATTAATATAATTTATTTCATAAATTATAAATATTTATAATTACCTGCATATTGTACATTATAACTAATATTTAATATTGGTGAATTATGGTTTTTTGATTCAGTTACTCAAGAGTGGGATTCACTGCATTTATACATTGCAAATAATCTTGACTGGATGAATGTATGGATTGAAAGATGTAAAAAACATAATGGAGGTAGGTTATCATGGCAACGACTGTCTGAATTGGTTAGAGAAGCTCGTCGTAACAAAGATGCCAATGTTACGCAGAGGGAAATTTATCTAGCATATGGTTTTGAAAGATGGACAGGTAAGCAAATTCACCCATTTTATTCAATTATTTTATATTATATTAATGTGACTACATATGTACTGTATTTTTCAGATACTTTAGAAGTTATATAAATATATGTTAATTTATTAATTGACAATGCATCTTTTACATATCTGACATATTGCAGTTGAAACACCACAAGGCTTTGTGGTGCAATGGTCGTAAATTTCGCATCAAACAATTGGATGAAACCAGGAAAACTTTTGATAGTGGGATAACTGCAGTATTCCAGGTTACTAATGTTTCCTCTAGGAGTGATAGACATCTCCGAGAATATGAAAATAGATACTATGGGTATTTAAATGATATACTTGAGTGTGACTTTAATTCCTTCACATTAGTTCTGTTCGATGTCAAATTGTATAGGTTACAAATACATGAACGTGATGAGGAAAGAACTGTTATTCAACATGCGAATGGATTTTCAATGATTAAAAAAATGGTGTTTGAAAGAGGACATGATTGATATGTTTTTCCAAGCCAATGTGAACAGGTCTTTTACTCAAATGTTCCAAGTGAAAGGGATTGGTCATTTGTTGTTAGATATGATCCAAGAGGAAGGCTAATTAAGTATACTCATTTACAGGAAGAAGATGATAATGAAGATCAAGAAGATGATTTGACAGATCAGACAGATCCGGAAGATCATGGAGGGTCGACAAATGAAGAAGACGAAGAAGATCATGATCCAGGCATAGGAGACAATATTGAAATTCTTGATGATGATGTCGATGAAAATATGCTCGAAAATGACATTGATGACAATGATGATATCATCAATCCTTTCAACATCGTTTCACAACCGGATGATGATACAGATGTCGAGTTCGATGAAGAATATCAAGATAGAGAATAATGATTATTACACATATGTTGAGGTTGGATTAGGTACGTGAATATATAATATTTTAATTTGTATGAATTATTCTCTTAAAATAATTTACTTTTAATGTCATGGGTTAATTACATGTTTTAAAGTTTTATGCGATGTTTTTATATCCTAGGTTACATGTTGTTTAATTATTATTTGAAACCTGAAAATAGTTTCCAATATAAGAAAGCACGTGGTAGACTAAAAATATCATTTAGAAACACATAATTTCATGTACCTTCATTAATTTTTGTTTTTGTTGTTTCTATGCATGAATCTTAATAGGACGTTTCTTTCAATTATTTTCTATTTTATAGATTGGGTTTTGGGGATCAATTGAGAGTGATGTGAGGGGGAGGGGAGAGGCCATGTGATCTTCCACCTTCATGTGGTTGGCCTTGTTCAGTAGAGGATAAATTATTCTTGAAACCAAGAGAATCTCTTTCATTTTTATACCATCATGATCGACGTATAAGATTTCATCAATATTGTTACCTATTTGAATCTTCTTAGAATTGAGATTCGTTACATAGTCGTTGAAAAAAGACAAAAGACTTATGTAGCAGATATTTTTCATATGTTCTAGTATATATGTTAATGATTCCAAGTTTCATATTTGTATTTGACTGAAGGTCCAACTAATGTGCAAAGTATCAATTTGAGATTTCAAGTTGATAAACCAAATATGAAATGAATCCAAGCATCATTTGATATCGTCGCATCATTTGAGTATTGGTGACGATATTTCTTTTTTTTTTGCAATTGTGAGAAGTTCCCTATGGTTGTCGCACTTGCGACGTTAATTCAAGTTCATCGAAATTTCCACGTTCCATGATACGACGTTTGAGAGACTCAATATTTGTCACAATATCCACGACATAATGTCGCAAGAGCATCGAAACAACCATCGCAAAATGACCCAAATTTTCTAGTGTCAACAAAATTTCTCTTGGCTCCTGTAGCCAGCTGCACCAACCAAGATTTCCCGTGATTGCTTCTTGGTAATTGAAATATTTCCACTACCTTAGGATCTATATAGCTATGACTAGCCCTTAAGTCAGTTAAAATAGTGAAGACATGGTTATTGATCATACCTTCGACTTCAATCAGGTGTGATTGAAACTCATATTGCTTGGTGTCCAGGGCTGCATAGATCCTAGGTACTCTTATGCCAATGTTCTCCACTGTTTCTACTTTCTGAACATGGTGAAAAACTCTCACCCTATATTTTCTGTGAGGGAAATATCTATACTTATGGTATCCATTACAACCCCAACATTACATAGGTGTCCGCCTTGGCATTTTCCCACCTACTTCAACCATCCTAGACTCTCTCAAAACTGGTTGTCCTTGAGGGATATTTTTGAAAAATGGTGGCTTGTTTCTTTTCTGCCTCTGCTCCTTAAACTTCCTCTTTTCTTCCCAAGATTTTTGGAAAGTAGGCTTTCCTTTTTGTTCATCATATAAGAATTTTTCTCTCCTTATAGTTTCTTCCAAAGTCTTGGGATCATCATATTGGATTCTATCACTGATGAAAGATGGGATCCCACTCAAATATCTTTGGATCTTGACTACCTCATCCTTAATGAAAGGGACATACTTAAACATATCTAGAAATATCCTCTCATATTCATCTATAGTCGTGCTGCCCAATTTAAGTTCAAAGAACTCTTTCATCTTCTTGTCATAGTATCTCTTCGTTAAGTACTTCTTTTCAAAATGTTTCTTGAATTCCTTCCAAGTCACATTTTTCTCCTTGAGGCATTGTACTTGCACAAGATGATCCCACCACAAGGATGCCTTTCCTTCCATCTGATAGACTATGATTCTTCCTTCTGCATGAGAGGAATAATTATGCAATTGGAAATATTTCCTCATGCCAAGTAGCCATGTCTCAACCTCTCCATCTTTCTTGCGCTCTCCATCAAAAGTAGGAGGTTTGATCTATTCATTTCTCCTTTCAAATCATCCACCCCAGAACTCCTATGTTTCCTGACAGGGGATGGACTTGAGCTACTATGTACTCTCTTATGGGAATGTTTTTGGGAGTGCTGGTGATGTCTGCTACTGCGCCTTGACCTTCCTTTCTTCTCAGGGGTCCCGTGACTTCCCGATTTGTTGGAGCCACTCTCCTTATCCAAATTATTTTGAATTCTTTCCAGTGTCTGCATTAACTTCATATTGAAGTCTTCTTGTTTCTCCTTGGCTCTCTTAATCCTTTTGTTATCTTCCTAGTGAATTTGGACATATTTTTGCAAATTTCTAATGATGTTCATCACACTCACTTATTTATCTATTTCTTCTCCATGCCTATTGGAGTTTGTTCCTTCAATTCCAAAATGGACGTCCATTCCTCTAACTTCATCCTCTGAACTCTAAGTGTCCTATGCCTCCTCCATGTCTCTACACAATGTAACAATCATGTCTGGTTCTGAAAATTTCTAACTCTGTAAAATGTGTAGTCAACCGAATTTTTGTCAGGCTATTAAACTTAATAATTTTCCAGAATAGCTTAAACAACCTGATTCAACAAAACAATATCAAATTCTATTTTCTGTAGGTTTTTTTCGATCAAGAATCCCCACAGCTCTATCTCTGAACCCTGTTTTATTCTACAATTCACCTTTGGGCACCAACCCCTTTTTCTTCAATCCTTAACTCACATGTGACCACGACTGTGATCAAGTGCTAATAGTTGGGTGCTTTTATGGAGCCTTGAAACTTCGAGGCTCTGGAGCTTTAGAGGTTTCCCTTTCTGCACCTCACAACTAAACTTCTGGAGTGTTGCATTAGTGAACTCATGAAGTGGGGTGGATCAACAGTCCACAAATTCCCAATATCCAAGGACTATTATTTACTACGGTGCTTCGAGCTTCAGGAGTTCCGAAATTTCCATACTCTCAATCCTTCCAGAGTGCAAAGTCTCTAGACTACTGCATCTATTTCCAAGTGTTATTTCCCAATCAATGGTCGAGATTAACTCTGGCCTTCCGGCTTCGGGCTTTAGGGATCTGGGACTTTGGAGCTTAGGGGTTCCAAGTCTTCCGAGGATTTCACATCTTCACACCCCAAAACGCTCGAACCATGAACCTATGAATACTTCCACGTCACTCCTGGCGACATTATCATGTCACGTCACTTTGATGCTACGAGACTTCATGGATTTATCTACTCAATGCTAACTGTAACACCTTTCCTCCGAAGTACCAAGTCTCCAGACTTCCTGATCTCGCACCATGCGTCTTTCGGGGTCAATTTCTTGTGGGCCTAGTCTAGTTAAATTATTTTCCAAGGTTTAGGCTAGTTTATGTAGTCATTAGGGGCCCCACTACCCATGCTCGAGAGGAGTGCCACATGGCAGAAAACTAGAAGTGGACATGTGGCCCAATATGATTGGTGACATGTGTCACATTTTAACGAACATTTATATCTTCCACAGGTTCTTAACTCACTGACATGTGGCACACATCCCATGTGTCCACATCATCCCTAGTTATGTCAGCAGGTGACATCACTTCGAGACTTTGGGCTTCAAAATATTTTACACTTGCATTCCTCAAATATCCCAAAATCCAAACTTATGAACTACTTTTCCTTTCAGGGTCCACCTGGTACAACTATCAACAATTAAGGTGGTGGTATGTGGCAGGTCTAGGAAGGGTCCACATCACCACTGGCAATGCCATCATGCCACACCACTTCTATTCTTCGGCTTCAGGACTTCAAGATTCGAGACTTTTCACACTAACACCCTCCAATTCTCCCGAACACCAAACTCTCAAACAAGATAATCTTTTGACATGTGTTTCTTTCGACGAATGGTCTGGATTAACTCTGGACTTTGGGCTTCGAGAGTTTTCAAATTACTCCTAAACTTCTGTGAGATCTATGACTCGTAATCACTTGCATGCAGATATGATGACTGAGATATGTTTTTTACCACTGTGCCTTACCTCTTTCTCTTGGATTTATCTAACAGCTCTGAACTATTCTTGCTCAAATCCAACGATAAACACTTCTCCCCAGATCTACGATGTAGATCCTCTCCGGGACTTTGAAACTTCGAGATTCTACCCCTTTTGTTCTTATAAAAAATAAACTTCGCTGAAGTCATGAATTCTGAAGGACATGGAGGTTAATTCTCATGCACCTTCCTCCAGAACTAACGGCTGGAAAGGTTGTCCTTTCCCCTGTGCATATCTTACACCTCAAATTCAAACCTTGCGGCCCAACACAACATTTGTTGAGGCTTATTTATCTGTTTCCATTACATAAATCGTGATACCTCCTGATCTTCATAACATGACCAAGGTATTCTCTTGGCACCCAGGGGTGTTCTTAACTCATATTTTGTCTGTTTTGACAACAATTCACTCTGAAACCTATGTTTCAGTAACCACCTATATGACCCATCTAGGCTCAGTGTTGAAACCTTGGATTTGATACCAACTTGTGACGTCCCCAACCACCAACATGTCGGGCAACATCACTCCTTATACATAATTTTTACTCTGATACTAACTTGTTATGCCCCCATCCACCAACTGACTGGGAAATGCCACTCAGACAGACTTCTTTTGCAGAAATATTCACATATAAAACTTAACAGGAAATAAATAAAGATAACATCTGATATTCACACACACACACACACACACACACACACATATCTAATGCAATTAAACAAACATCAATACTCTGCTCATACACCTATTCATGCGGAAGCAACATTAACACATGCATGCAACATATATATAGGCATTACTCATCAATTATAACACATGTACAAATACACAACATACAATGAACATAGAAGTGGTACTTATATTTTAATTGAAGTACACCAACTACGTGCATAACTTCCACGAAACTCCCAGCCTTATACCATGCTTCTCGTCACTCTTAGCAGTGGGTCACCCCCAAGCTGGGACTAAACTCCACCAGGCAAAGGATTCCTAGGCTAGGCAGGGACAATAGGAAGTTTCACATTACAACATGAAGGATTTTCTCCAAGGTGCCACTTATGCCCACAACTCACCGACTCTGATTCCCCACATGCATGTCCCACCCCAAGAGTGTACACCTTCACTGTCCAACATTCCATTGATTTCTACACCTCCCTTTCCTTGGGCTTCAGTGACAGGCCGAATTAGGAATTCTCTCATCTTTGTGGTTGCTACTGGACTACCTCAAGGAGAACTCACTTCCTCATCACAGTCTCTCACCTAGAGAGAGTTTCTCACAAGCTTGACAACCTGGTTCTTCTATCCACGGGCTTGACAACCCGCTTCTTCACTCCCACTCCTCCACACATGGGCACTGTGATGGAAGCAACATAAACTGGAGTTGGGAACGATAATGATGGAATAATACAAAGGCAACCCGCAGGGTATAGGTGTAGCAAGGGTGTTAATTCAGGTTTGTTTCATAGGTTTGGTGTGGTTTAGGAATTCAACAAGGTGTACCAGAGTACTCATGCTTGTTGGGTGAGCTGGTGAAAAAATGGCCAAGAGAAGACCCCAAAACAATATGATTTTTCACTTATATTGCATGTGCCTGAGCTAACACATGGTTCTCATGAAGCATGTTCCTTTCCATTTGGAAGTCATAACCCTTTTTCCAAAGGAAATTAAGATATTAAGCTTAGCCCCTCATTCCAGCCTTTCAGCCCCCTTCCCTTACCCAGCCTAGTGGAGCTTAGTCCCCCATAAATATTTCTTCATGGTCGGCCTACATGCAACAATGTATTTTTTATTAACAATCTGCATAATTGCATATACAAAATCAGTCCCACTAGCCTCAGCCTCTAGGCTCTCTGGCCTAATAAACACATAGGCCTACTAGCTTATAATTACTTGGCTCACTAGCCTATAAACATCATTACTTTCATAATTACAACCAGGGCTTGGACTTGGGGTATTACACGATGTATGATTGAATTAATGGGATTTAGATACTTCCTTGTTCCTCAGAACAATCGCTAGTCCTGAGACCTTAAGTGGTCAAAATAAATCGGATGAATCCTGGACTTGAGCGTTTCTTATGTGTCTTGGAGGTCCTAACGATGCAGGATAGGTTGGGTTGGTAGCTTCCTTATGTTATCTTTATAATATACGGTTGATTGAATAATATTGATGTTGCTTTTAGTTGATTGTGATGAAATTGATTGTGTAGTTATTAATATATTTTATGACGCATTTCACTTGTACTAACATTTTTTAAGAAAAGAAAATATTTACCTATTTTTTACATCACTAATTATTTTCATAACGGAGGGGTTGTTACATATGGTATCAGAGCAAGTTCAACCCAACAATTTTGGATTGTTATGCCTTCCCTTCTGTTAAACTTGTGATTAAATAATATTGCTAATTAAAATTTGAAATTTGTCCATGCAGGTAATCATGGTTAGAGGACGTTGTGGAGGTAGACAACATGGTGCTAGGGGAAGAGGTGTGACACCTCTAGTATCATCCATGCCAGAGGGGTATAATCCCCAAGGAGAAGAACAAGTCATTGAGTAGGAGCAGATTGTTGTGGGAGATGTGGTTGGTTTGATGATATCCTTTCAGAGGATGTCAGAGGCCTTGATTAACCGACTGGATAGAGATGAGGGCAGGGTTCCTGTACCCAATGAGGGTTCACAACACACTCTAGCTGGTAGTGTTAGCATACACAGAGAACTCGAGAAGGTGAAGTTTCCTGAGTTCATGGGTTCCACAGATGGATCGTTCACCGAGGCATGGTTGGAGAACATGGTGATGTGATTCACACTTCGTGACTACACCTTCAACATGAAATTCTGCATGGCATTCTTTCATCTAAAGGGGAGTTCTCTTCTATGGTGGAAGACACTCCTACCTCAACTAAACGTGGTCTTTGAAGATGTGTCATGGGAGTTGTTTGAGGAACGGTTTCGAGAGAGGTATTTGTCAGAGGAATTCATTGAGTGCCAACTCAATGAGTTCAACGCCTTACGATAGGGTGGTCGTCAGTGCTAGAATATGAGGCCAGATTCATGGAGCTACTTAGTATGCTCCACATTTGAACACAAAGAATATAAAGGTCAACAAGTTTGTGTTCATATATAACTTCAACATTTGTGCGAAGGTGAGGATCTTAATGCCTCAGACGTTGCATGATGTAGTCCATAAGGCCCTCATAGTTGAGGAATATCTAGCCAACAAGGGTCAGGGCAAGAATCCTACAAGACCGAATGGACAAGACACATTAGGAGAGAAGAAACATTAGACTCTAGCTAGACATGCATCAAGGAATCAAGATATTCCTAGAGGACCTATGTTCACGACCCCATGATGACAAACTCCTCTATAGAGGACTCCTTACAGAGGAACACCGCATCAACAACAACAACAATTTAGGCTTGTTTTGTAGAACATACCAGGATCTTAGTCTCGTAGGCCAACAACTTCTACTTCAGGGACTGGGATTGGACCAAAGACTAGGTGTTGAACATGTGGAGAGCCACATTACCAACAAGACTGTCCTATTGAGAAGGCTAGAGCGATCAGATCAGCAGGACCCACTACAGTGGGAGATTTGGGAAAGGCCCACAAGATTCATGCAATATTGAATAACCTCCAGGTCGAGCACCAGTCCACTGTGCTCGATACATTAGGTAAAATCGCCGAAAAAACTTTTAGTATTTTAATAGATCCAGGTGCTACAAAAAGATTTATTTCTATTGCACTACTAAAGAGAATTAAGGCAAAGGCAGCCGAGCAGGATGAGTTTAGATACATAGAACTGGCTTCGGGTACCAAACAAAAGGTTGGAGGAAAGGTTACAGACTGTAGCATTGACTTGGGATATTTTGTAATGAAGGCCAACCTATATGTCACGATCTTAGGATCTTATGACATAGTGATCGATATGGACTGGTTGGAATAACATGATGTGATACTCAGTTGTAAAATGAAATAATTAAGTTTGACAGATGATGTGGGACAAAGAAGAGTGATTGTAGGAAGAAACCATGGAGTGTCCTTGAGGTTCATTTCTTCCTTACAACTACAAAATTTCATGCGCAAGGGATGTAAGTTATATGAAATCTCAGTGCTAAAAAAAATGGCAAGGAAGAAGAATTAGAAAACCTTCCAGTAGTACGAGAGTTTGTAGATGTGTTTCCAGAAGAGTTACCAAGTTTTTCACTTGAAAGAGAGTTGGAGTTTACAATCGACTTGAAACCTGAAACTTAATCGATAGCAAGAATGACATATCAGATGTCAATGCCTGAGTTATAGGAGTTAAAAATGCAATTGAAGGAATTTCTAGACATGAGACTTATACGTCCAAGTGTGTCACCTTGGGGTGCACCAGTTATTTTCGTAAGAAAGAAGGATGGATCGTGGAGACTTTGTATTGACTATCGTCAATTGAACAAAGCAACGATCAAGAACCAATATCTGTTGCCAAGAATAGACAATTTGTTTGATGAGATGAAAGGAGCGATGGTGTTTTCGAAGATTGACTTGATATCAAGATATCACTAGTTACAGATTAAATAGGAATAAATCTCGAAGACTACATTTAAGACAAGGTTCAGACACTATGAGTTTATAGTTTATTGTTTAGACTGACAAACTCCCTAGGGGTATTCATGAGTTTGATGAATGGGGTGTTCTGAAAATACTTGGACAGGTCTTTTCAAGTATTCATTGATGACATATTGATTTATTCTCGGACTAAATAAGAACATGATGAGCATTTAATATTGGTACTACAATGTCTACGAGAAAACAAATTGTACGTGAAGCTATCAAAATTTTCTTTTTACCAATCAAAGATTCATTACTTAGGACATATCATATATGGTGAAGGTATCAATGTGGATCCAACGAAAGTAGATGTTGTAGGAAAATCTCCATGCGGACAGGTAGATTGCCTCAAAGAGCTTGACCCTAACTCTAAGACAGAAAATGCTTAACGTGGACACTGACTTCCTTTCAAATCTATCCAAACTAACAGATGAGAAGGAAGGAGAACATAAGTACCTTTTTATCGATGTTTGTCCCTGCACGCTCCGATTTGCGCTCCGATCCTTTTCTTTTCGCTGGATCCTGTGGACAAAACAAGATATGACCACTTCCTACTCTATTGATATTAGCTTGAAAACAGATCTATCTATCAACGATAAGTTCATGTAACATCAGACACAAATTAGAAAGAAACAGGCCAAGTGTGTCATATTAACGAGAATAACGACAACAGTACTCACAATCGTAGATGCGAATGTGACAGCTTCGTCAATTCCCCTTCGTCTAACCCTTGCCTAAAAGATCCACAACCTGGATGACAACAACTTCACTGATCACTCTCCTTTGCCTGACTGTGTGTTTCCTACAAGATCATAGGTTTCATGCTAGCAGTTCCTCCTCCTTTCCAACATCATAGAGCCTGCTTATATAGGTTAAGAGGAGCTTAACCTCTTGAGTTATCTTTAGAACAAGTTGGGAACCTTCTCCTTAGATTAGGGATCTCTTGATGAAACCAAGAATTCAAATACAACTGACTCCTAATCTCGAAATATCCTCTCCTTATTCTCCTCAACAGGCCAACTACTGCCTCATATTAGGCAGCGCTCCCTTAGAAGGGGCATCAGAGCACTATAGTGCTCCCTAAGAAGCTTGAGGGGAGCGCCAACGCCCTCAAGGTGAGTAGCGCTCCTTCAGAAGGGGCAGGGGAGCGTTATAACACTCTATGATGCCTTGTAGAGGAGCGTCAGCACTCCTAAGGCTAATATAGGGCAGCGCTCCCCCTCAAAACCTTTTTTTCAAAGCCCTCTTCAGGTGTTAAGAGTTCCTTGTCTTCAGTTAACTAGTTCTTTTGCTTCAAATCAGGTACATGAGATGTTTTAAGTGTCTCCTTAGTGTCGTCGGCATGGCAGTATGCTCGAACATTGTTTGCGACACTTGTGACCAACTTGCGACACTTGCAAAAGTTGTAAGGAAGATGCGACACTTATGACAATTGAGAGGAAGATGCGACACTTATCCATTTGAGTAATTTTGACGTGTAACAGATTGCCCCCCAAAGTATGAAGTTAGAAGATGTGAACTGATAACTGAAATGCTTTGCAGACTCTCAAGCAAGGGTATAGACTCGGAGAACCTGATGGAAGATGCACACAAACATCCAACAAATATCATGACATATTTCAAAACCCAAGGCAAGCATACCTATGCTTGAGTGACCAAGACTTGAAAGATATGGCCACCATAAAATACACTGCGGATCCATAATTTTATTGATAAAAGGTATATCCACCGAAGATACAATGTGGATCTATACTCTAATGAATTGGACCGATCGTAGCCACGAAGAATACACAGTGGATCTACGAGATGACAAGACATAGCCACGACCAATACAAAGTGGATCTATGTAATAGTGTATGTGTCCTTTGTCTAATAGAAGCTCCTTCGCAGCCTGGGCCAAGTATATCAAAATGGTCATTCAACCCAGGGTCTTCTTACCAATCTCAATGTGGTACGATTCTAACCATGTGAATAGATGTCCTGATGTCGAACATGGCAAAAACCACTTGATCACCGGTCAATGGTGTAAACCGTTAACAAGTGAGAGGGAGATCACCATTAATGTCAATGATTCCCAAGGTACCCTAGTACATTCCAGGGAATGTGAATAGATGAGCTGAAGTCGAACACCCGTGGAATCATTCGATCAGAGGTCAATGATGTAAACCTGTTGTCGAATGTGAGGAGGCTTGCCATTGAGGCATGCAGGTCCCAAAGTACTAACTGGTTTCTAAGCCTAATTCTCGGATAATGTGTTGAAGTCGACAGGAATAGACTCATCGAGGGAGGGCCTTGATGTATCCCCCATCAATGACATGAAACGGACATAGAGATGTAATAGGTAGATCAAAAGAACATGGACTGACACTAGTTTTGAGGCAAGATATTTGGGATGACTGACCCTCGAGGTGGATACTTCCCTTGAACACTGAGGCACAACAGCAGAACATGACATGGATCGATACTTATGCAGTGGATGCGGTGACTTGCGTCGGGTGACCCAAAGGAGTGAAAGGAACTCAAAGGATTGGCTCAGTGCAGAGGTTCAACGGATTATGATATATGCAAATGACAAAGTGTCATGTTCAAGGGCGACTCTAAGAAGTGTTGGATGATCTTCTCAAGAGACTGCTTGGCTTGTTCCTTTCAATTTTTCCCCCATCCAGATGGACGAGTACCTATTTTTAATTTAATGAGCTCGAGGAGGATAACACATGCTCGATATAACTCACCTTCGGTAAGTTCCTCTTCCTTTGTTTAATGAACCGG
>SNQJ01S0006394.1:39402-57255 GCA_010110895.2 Picea sitchensis
CCCCCTTTGTTTAATACTTAATTAATCAATTAATTAATTAATAATCAAATTAATCATTAACCTTTAATTAAAGAGTTAATCATACTTAAGCTAATCATAGTCAAAAATAATTAATTAATAACATATAATTAATTAAGGTTATATAATAATTAATTATAATTTAGCTAATTTTTAGGATTATTTATGAAATTATTCATATTAATAAGTAAAGGGTCATTACAGTAGGTCTTGGTGTTATAGGTATGCCAATCAGAGCTTGATTAACCACCGCGTTACCGGCGGGAATAGTCAGAATGTGCGGGACCATTGTAGAATGGGTCGTCTAGAGGGGAATAGTAGACCTTGGGCCAACGGACGGTATGTTCGGACCAACGAGTGGTGTGGTTGTAAAAGTGGTGGTACTGGTAAAGTGATTTGGAGGTACAGTGTAGGAAAAAGGTACGTCGGCACCTTCTCCAGTTCCATAGATATCTCGCACCAAGCGTGGTGGACTTCAAACGATGTCTGTGGTCCAAAAAGGGTCATCGGCTAAAGGGTTTTGAGAAGACCCAGCCGGAATGTCAGAAGGATTGATGACAATGAATTCTCCAGTGGAATTTAGGTGGAGGATACGTTGTTCATATCCCTTCGGGATGCGATAAGCTTCCGGAGATTCTGAAACAATTCGAAAATTCTCCAAGGGAGTGGGAACTTCTTCCTGGGAAGTTGTAGTATTTTGAACCTCACTCTGTTGAGGAGATTCCTCTGTAGAATGAGGGGGTAAAGGGGTATTTCCTTCCATATTTTTTGGAGGGAGTCCCTGTAGCCTCCGCAAGTGGTGTGGAGGGTCGATGTTGGCGAAAAAGAGTCGACAAAAGAAATCTATGGCCAACTAACGAAAAGAAACAACACACGCTAAAAAATATAAGAATCAAAACCAAGCAAACATGACCTTATTTTGATGACCGTACTAGTTGGTGATGAAATCCAACGTCGTGTGATAAAGTCCAGAAGGGGTAGAGATAGGGTGGAACAGTTATAATGGCGACCTGCTTAACGGACTTACGCTTTGGTGCAAGCTCTCACGCAGTAATTGTGGATTTACCCTCCAAGGAGCCTGAGTGAGTTCGACCAATGTCTGCTCCAGGTACAGTGAGACTTCTCATCACCATCACCTTGTGTAAGACCCTAAAGATTATGGTCACTAAGGTTACCAATTCGCAGTCATCCCCTGGGTGGGAATAGTCGAAAGTCCAATCCGAACGTACGGGCAGGGTATCAAGCCCGAAATCAACTACAAGGCTTCCACGCAGTAATTGTGGATTTACGTCGAAGTGATCCCCATAATACGATCTAAACACCACAATCAGTTAAACCACGGAGGGTTAGTCCCCGTAGCTCACTCGAATGCGACCTCGTGCATAACCCCTGTGTGAGAGGGGGATCCCAGGCAGACTTATATGATGATTGGATTTGACTCTCCCTAACTCAGGATGCTAATGTTTGTCTTGGAAACTTTGGAGAGTTATGCTCACAACCCTAATCCAAAGTACTAAGCCTAATCTACTGTTGGTGGAGGATCCTAGAAAAGAAAAAGTTCTAAATAATTTTTAATTAGCGTTGATTTTATGGATGTTCTTTACGCAAAAGGGGTGCATGGAAGTGAAATGAATGGAATTATGACTCAGTCCCAAAAATGCATCAAATATGATAAGCAGTCATTTCTCTTCGATGAACATCTATCTAAGGGAGAGGGAGAGAGTTCTTTTCACTAACAAGCACAAATAAGGAATGCCCTCAAACGATTCTTTTTCTCAATCAAATCCTGATGTAATGCTAAAAAATTTAGATGCCTTCTAACATGCACAATCAATCATGAAGATGAATTTATTGTTTGCATATGAATAATGATCAATTCAACACAATGCTCGTCTTGCTAATTATCTTTTTGTATGAATGAAAATCAAACTAGTGCAAGCAAAAGTCATACAAACAATACACCCTTTCGTTGCAATCAAAACGAAAAGCAAAAGAAAAGAAACAATCAAAGAGAAAAACAAGATTCACACCCAAAAGAAAAAATTGAAGAACAATGATCTTGACTATAATCAATATGAAGAGGTCTGTAGGCCTTTTATGACCTTCACCAGGGTTTTTTACTCAGTTGATGAGGAGAGAAAAACAATGTATGGGTTTCAAACTTCACTCAACAGAAAAACTCAATAACAAAAGTGAAGAAGGCTACAAAATCAAAACGATAAGATGTTTGTTCTTCAAGCAAAAGATAGATGCCAAGGATGGAAGAGAAGGAGCATTGACTCACTAGGTTACTCAGCAGGAGAGACATAGAGAAAAACCCAGAAAAATGCAGTTCTGGAAGGTTTGTTGGCCAAAAAGAGGCTAGCGCTCTGTTGCCAAAGGAAAGGAGCATTATAGCGCTATGTGCAAGGCTGTGAGGGAGTGCTGGCGCTCTGTTAACACTGGGAGAGGGGCTCTAGGTTCAAAAATTCCCAAAAATGTCAAAAAATTCCAAAAATTGCAATTTAAACTCGACAAATATGCTGAGTATGATGGGGTAAGGAGACAATCAGCTCATGAAACCAATCAAAAGAGGAGTGAACCAGGTCTGAAACAATCAAGGGGTAGAACAAGGTCAATGAGGAGAAATCAAAACAAGAAGTTTCGATTTGAGGCTATCTCCCCAGTGGAGTCGTCAGTTTCTGTTGTAGGAAAATCTCCCTGCGGACAGGTAGATTGCCTCAAAGAGCTTGACCCTAAGTCTAAGATAGAAAATTCTTAACATGGACACTGACCTCCTTTCAAATCTATCCAAACTAACACATGAGAAGGAAGGAGAACATAAGTACCTTTTTATCGACATTTGTCCCTGCACGCTCCGAGTTGCGCTCTGATCCTTTGCTTCTCGCTGGATCCTGTGGACAAAAAAAGATACGACCACTTCCTACTCTATTGATATTAGCTTGAAAACAAATCTATCTATCAACGATAATTTCATGTAACATCAGACACAAACTAGAAAGAAACAGGACAAGCGTGTCATATTAATGAGAATAACGACAACAGTACTCACAATCGTAGATGCGAATGCGACAGCTTCATCAAGTCCCCTTTGTCTAACCCTTGCCTGAAAGATCCACAACCTAGATGACAACAGCTTCACTGATCACTCTCCTTTGGCTGACTGTGTGTTTCCTACAAGATCATAGGTTTCATGCTAGTAGTTCCTCCTCCTTTCCACCATCATAGAGCCTTCTTATATAGGTTAAGAGGAGCTTAACCTCTTGAGTTATATTTAGAACAAGTTGGGAACCTTCTCCTTAGATCAGGGATCTCTTGATGAAACCAAGAATTCGAATACAACTGCCTCCTAATCTTGAAATATCCTCTCCTTATTCTCCTCAACGGGCCAACTACTGCCTCAGATTAGGCAGCGCTCCCTGATAAGGGTCATCAGAGCGCTATAGCGCTCCCTAAGAAGCTTGAGGGGAGCGCCAGTGCCCTCAAGGTGAGTATCGCTCCTTCAGAAGGGGCAGGGTAGCGTTATAATGCTCCTTGATGCCTTGTAGGGGAGCACTAGCACTCCTAAGGCTGATATAGGGGAGCGCTCCCCCTCAAAACCTTTATTTCAAAGCCCTCTTCAGGTGTTAAGAGTTCCTTGTCTTCAGTTAACTAGTTTTTCTGCTTCAAATCAAGTACATGAGATGTTTTAAGTGTCTCCTTAGTGTCGTCGGCATGGAAGTATGCTCGAACATCGTTTGCGACACTTGTGACCAACTTGCGACACTTGCGAAAGTTGTAAGGAAGATGCGACACTTACGACAATTGAGAGGAAGATGCGACACTTATCCATTTGAGTAATTTTGACGTGTAACAGTAGAGGCTATTATGGAATGGCCTACACCAACAAACATACAAGAAGTATTCAACTTTATGGGTTTAGCAGGATATTATCGACGGTTCATCGAAGGTTTTTCAAAGATAGCAAATCCAATCATAGAATTGCAGAAGAAAAACAAGAAGTTTGTATGGACTTGAAATGCATGGAATCATTTAAAGGGATCAAGGATTTATTGACGACAACACCGATACTGAAAGTCTCTAACATGGACAAGGAATTCTTGGTATGCATGGAAGCATCCAACGAAGGTTTAGGTAGAGTTTTGATGCAAGACGGTTGAGTGATCACTTACATTTCAAGGAAATTGAGAAAGAATGAGGAGAACTATGCAACACATGACTTGGCGTTATTGGCAATTGTATATGCCTTGAGAGTTTGGAGAAACTATTTGATTGGATGGAAATTTGAATTAAATACAGATCATTGTGGATTGCAGCATATATTTACACAGAGTGACTTGAACGCGCGACAAACAAAGGTGTTTGTTAGAATTACTTAGCGAATATGATTTCGAGATTATTTACATTAAAGGAATGATGAAAAGAGTGGTAGATGCGTTGAGTCAGAGACCACACATATTCTCAGTAATACCTCTCAAGATGAATCTTCGAGAAAATATTCTAGTGTTACAAATAAATGATGATTGGTACAAAGAGGTTAAGGAAAATATTGAACAAGATACCATGATGGTACCGAAGTTTGAAGGTTATACATTGGAAAATGATAGATTGATGAGGTATAACAACATGATTTACGTACCTGCTAACAATGAATTAGGAAGTTTGATCTTAACTGAATCACATCGCACAGTGTACATGGCTCATCCGGGAGTCACAAAGATGAAGGAATACCTTAAGACTTTATTCTTTTGGAAGGGAATGAAAGAAGACATAGTTAGTTATGTGGAAAGATGTCTAGAATGTCTGCAAGTGAAATCTGAACATAGACATCTAACATGATTACTACCACCACATGTCATTCCAGAATCAAAATGTGAGGTCATTTCGATGGACTTTATTGTTGGATTTCCACTAAAAGCAAGGAGACATGACATGATTTTTGTGGTAGTTGACACACTGGTGAAGAGTGCACACTTTATTCCCGTACATATTACATATTAGGTGTCAGACATAGCTAGAGTCTTTGTCAGGGAGATTGTGAGATTACATGGTGTACCAAGAAGGATCATATCTGATTGAGGATTGGTGTTTACAGGACGATTTTGGATCAGTTTCCAAGAATCATTGGGAACACAACTAAAATTTAGTACAACATATCACCTTGAGACAGACGGGTAGACAGAAAGAACGAACCAAATTTTGGAGGATATGTTGCATATGTATATAATGGACCAACTGAAACGTTGGGAATATTTCTTACCGATAATAGAGTTTGCATACAAAAACAAGTATCAAAGTACCATTAAGATGGAACCGTTTGAGTTTCTTTACGGGAGACCATGTTAGACGTCGTTTAGTTGGGATCGACTCAAGGATAGGGTCTTGGTAGGACCAAAATTAATTCAAGAAATGTAAGAACAAATGCAATCGAAAAGACAAAGGATTAAAGAAGTGAAATATCGACAAAAGAGTTATGCCGATGCGCATCACATTGACCGTAGTTATGAAGTTGGTGACCGAGTTTTCTTGCAGGTGAAAATGCACAAGAGTTCGATCAAGTTTGGAAAGGGTGTTAAAATCTCACGTAGGTTTGTGGGACCTTTTGAAGTTGTGAAAAATAAAGGACCCGTGGAATTCTTTGAGGTGTATGCATGATGTTTTTCATGTATCTATTTTGAGACATTATGTTAGTGATCCTACACATGTGATTGGAATGAGTTATTTGCAGGTGTTGGATGAGGGTTCTCTCACGGTGGATCCAATTCTCATTTTGGACCATCGCATTCAAAAACTACGACGTCGAATAGTCGATCAGGTCAAGGTCTAGTGGGACAATTATAGTCCACACTCGACTACCTAGGGGGACGCATATGATATGCATCAACAATTTCCTTAATTGTTTGATAGATTAAACATATAGATTTTATTAGATACTTTTACTGCATTTTATATACTGTACAACTTTTGGACAAAGTTTAAAAAAAGAGGGGGTGTATGTAACATCTCTCTCTATTGAGCACATGTTTTCGACTTATTCTTTGAGGACACTTGAGTGAAAGTGATTCGGTTATAGTATAGTGTTATTTGTTTCTAATATGGATTTTACATGATGATGTTGATGGATTGTGATTTATTGTTACTCAATATATGTATTGACAAATGTTATTGATGGGTTTACCTGAGTGTGCAAGACACGTGACATATTATAGATGCTTATGGCATCAATGGACCTCCTTGGACTCTTGATTGAGTCAGGGAGTGGATTGTATTGGTTTGAGTATTTCATTTTATGCATATGTGACATATGATTGATTATAGAATGATTTTGTATATGGATCATTGGCAATGTTTCGTCGATGGATGCAGGAGGACAAATGTTGCTAAATTGACTCACATAAAGAGTAAAGGGGCCATGAATAGAAAAAAAAAATATTGAGTGAGAGGTGTGGCAGAGTCCTTGACATAGCCTACTAACACTCCCACTGTGACTCGAATTGTAGGTTAACGATTACCTAGTTAGAGAGACCCACAATGCCGTGAGGGTGGACTAATACAGTCGCTCACGAAGATTTATAAGGGGCACACAATAAGGAAAAGTCCTTATTCCTTAGAAGCCCTTAGTTTCTCGCAAGGTCAACAGAATGGAGTGTTGACTCCAAGGGTTGGACAGACTACCAAAACCAGTCAAAAGGCGAGTGACACCCTTGGAGCACGAAGGTGCGTCTTGAAGGGAACGTCGCGTAATGTAAAACCTTGAGTCAATGAATATAGGTGGCCTAGAAAACAATGAATTAATTTCACATTGTCTGATTTAAAATAATTAATTAATGAGTAATTTTACTAATTATAAATCCCAATAAAAGTCTAAGCCTATACTAAGACTAAGCCTAAGTTTAAGTTTAGTTAGGGGACTAAAATAAAATGTTAAATAAATTAAAATATTAGAGATAAATCAATCTAAAGAAAAGTGAGATAAATCTAAGGAGTTGATATAATGTACATATGAGCAAGAAAATATTAAAAGAGAAATTTTAAAATAAGAAAGAAATAAAGTAAGAGAGAATAGGTGTACACATACAATGGTATCTAGAGTCTAGCTACCACTAGTATAACTAGAAGTTGACTCCTATTTTAACTCTAACTAAGATTTAGTAAGGAGTTAGTCATTAAATGAGAATCTGGGGAATAAAGAGACAACTAGGAGCGATTTAATAACACATTTGGTAAATGTGAGGGAAATTGACTTTTAATTTAAAATAAAATGTGTACTTACTTGTGAAACTTCGGGAGAGGGTGACAAGTGTGAGGGTGAATAATCCTAATTTATTTAATTAAAAAGTTAATTAATTGTGCATGTGGGAATGTGTGAGTGAGGAAATTCCTATAAAGAAAATGGTCTAGATGGGAAATGTGGGGACTGGTTATTGGTAAAGTTATGCTTCCAAATTCATTTTGACTATGTTTTACTTGTGAGAGTTGGGATACCAATATTGATAGAGAGTGGTGGCTCTACCTTGCGAGGCAATCTTGGAGCTAGATTATTTCTGTTTTGTATGTGCTTGGTTGCTTTGCGGCTCGGGGGGCTAAGGGGGAAGAAGATTACCACTAGCATTGGCTGGGAGGTACCTGTGAAGTCTCCGTGATTAGCAAGATGGAGTAATGAGGAGCGCAAGTGGTTGACAATGATCGTCTAGTCTTGATCTTCATTAGTTCCAATATTTTATTTCTGAAGTTGTTAGTGTAGCAAGATTTGATTTTGTAGATTGAATGTTTGAGATTTCATTGAAGAAGTTGCAATTTCAACTTTTAATTAATAATTTCACTGAATATTTATGAAGTGATCTTGTTAAATCTCTTGGGTTGATGCCATTTATTCAGTTCATAACTAAGAGAAAATTTTTTAGTCATTGCCAAAGTTAATCATATTTCCTAACTTAGAAATTCGTATGTATGCTTCAAGACAGTTGCATTTCTAGGAATTACTTCGATTTATTAAATCGCTGAGCATGTAATTCATGGTTTGAACTTCACATTATTATTTTCTTTCTGAAAACGAAAAATTGTAATTCACTACTAATTAAATGACAATATCAAATTAGATTTTCCTTGAATGTTGCCACTGAATTTACAGTCTGATATATTCATCGTTGCCAACTTTCTAGACAAAATGGAAATTTGAAAATATTATGGCTGTTGTGTTTTAGATGCTACTCTAATTATGAAAATGAATTTAATTTACAAAAACAGAATGCAAACTGAATAACTGTGTGTTGTAAAATTTATCTAGGTGGATATCAGTGGCCACCCACCTTTTTCAACTGGCTCAAAATAGTTTTCTGGCAATTTTGGTAATTTTCTATTTTTAGCAATTCTCAACTTCTAGGGCCATTTTGAGGGCCTAAATGAAGGTATTTTGGGATAGATATTCTCAATTATAGCCAAAGTATTTGATTGAGCACCAAAAATTAATCTTCTCGACGATACCTTTCCAACGAGCTATCGTGCGCCCCAAACGAATATCATATGCCAAAGTTACGCCCCCTGGAAGTTGATACACTAAACTACCCAAAACGGGGTCCACAAAATTGTTGGTTTTTCATCTTCCGGGGTTAGGGTTTTCCATTTAATTTATGATAAAAATGCCTTTGGAGCCTCATTGTAAAATCATGTTCTTGCGAATGTGAGTAGCCGTCACATCTCTTCTCAGAGATAAGTTGCCACCATTCTAGCGAGTCTTTCACTCTGTAATTTTATAGTCTTTGTACATTTTCACTCATTAATAGAAATTGTCTATCACTGTATCTCTATGTTTATGGTTTCATCTCTGATACATTTATGTTATATTGTTGGATATTCAATATATCTCTATATATTTATTTATTATATCTCTACTCTCATTTTGTGCCGAAAATAATCTGGATCGGTGGTATCAGAGCAGACTGCTCTTGATCAATTTTCAGTGCATGTCCCCAATGAGTTCCAAGTATAGAAATTTGGGTATTGATATTGTATCTATTGAATATAATCAATCTCACACACCCAAGAGACCCTCCATGGTGGAAGAAAATAAAAATGACAGAGCAGACGATTCTATTAATTTGTTGCTTGAGCAAGCTCTCACGTGACAGAGGGATGAAATGATGGAGAATTTTTCTCACATTCTTCAACGCCTGACAATAAAAACATATATATATTCATCAATCAACCACTTTGGAGGCACCTCACCTTTAAAGGTACAAGTTAATTTTGATATTCCCATATTTGAAGGACAAATAAATGTGTATTCCCTAGAAAAATGGTTAAATCTGCTAGAACGTTATTTCTTTGTTCATAATTTCTCCGATAGGGAAAAGATCACATTCAAACTCCTTAAGGCTCTTCCTAATGTCAAAAATTGGTGGGAAACTTACTGGGATCAAATTTCCACAGAGGAGTCTGGAATATATGGGGTCGAACCCACTTGGAATTTTTTTGTGGATGTTGTAAAGGAACAATATTACCCTGCTGGAAACTATGAGGACCAGTACACGAGATGGACCACACTACGGCAAGAGAGGGGACAAGTAGTTCTATAGTTCACTAATACCTTATATACCTTTTTCACCAAGCTGGGTATCAAAGACTCTGAACGACATTTGTTTTTGAAATACCGTGGGGCTCTACACAGATACATCCAAATTGAAATGGATTTTCTAGACATCTCATCACTTGGTGCTACTTATTGATATGCGGTTAAAATCGAGCAAAAATTTAAGCACCATAAAAAATGGGAGTTCAAGTTTGTAAATACACAACAACAAAAGTATGATAAATACAGGCTTAACAAACAATCTCCCGAAAACCAGTCCAAGCCACAAGAAAAGAAGGGTCATGGAAAGACAAAGAAGGACACCAGAAAATGGTGTGATTTCCACAAAATCCCTTGGAACAACATCGATGAATGTCTCTCAAAAAAATCAATGGTGTCCAAGATCAAAGACAAGGAGTCGAACCCTGATTCAGAAAATATTGATAGAAGACATATCATTGATGCAGACCCCACTGCTATTGTCATGACCACAACAATTCAACTGGAAGAACCAATAGATCTTGAAGAGGGGGAGCACCTTTTTCATTCACAGATGTGGGTGAAAGAGACCCCGCTGCATTTTATTATTGATAGTGGAAGCCAAAATAACCTCATCTCAGCAGAGGTCATCAAACAGTTGGGATTGTCGACAACACCACATCCGCAACCATACAACATTTGGTGGCTTCGCCAAGGATGAGATCTTCATGTTAGCTAGCAGTGTCGATTTCCATACAACATCCAGTCCTTTAAGGATGAGGTATTATTTGATTTTTCCCCATTGGATGTCTATGATGTTCTCTTCGGCTAGCCATATATGTGGAAGCGCCATGCTATCTATGAGTCTTGACCCTGTAGTGTCATTGTTACTTTGGGGGGTCATATATAAAGGATACCAGAGGTAGTTCCAACTATTTTCCCACCTAAAGAATGTTGAAAGGTAGTATCTCATACTACAAAATTCAGCTTCTTCACAATCTGTTCAAAAGGTGAACAAAAGGATACTGAAACCACTACAATCTTGACCCAAGCACCTTCTATGCAACAGAAGAAAGTTGACAAGAATGCAACAAAGTGTAAAGATTCCTTCTGCACACATGAATATCATGTAGGAAGTCTGGTTAAAAAGGTCCAACCCTTCCAACCACATGTTCATGAAAACCTTCAACAAGCCAAGCAACACAACTTCTCCAACAAGGAAAGCAACTCATCAAGATGCAGATTCAACAAACGCTTTTCCCTCTCCCTCAGGCACTCAAGGAAATGGATACCAATGCTTCCTAAGGAGGGAGGATTGATCCAAGTGGAAATCAGTGGCCACCCACCTTTTTCAACTAGCTTAAAACAATTTTCTGGCAATTTTGGTAATTTACTATTTTTAGCAGTTTTTAACTTTCGGGGCCATTTTGAGGGCCTAAAGGAAGGGTTTTGGGGATAGAGATTCCCAATGCTATGAAAAGGCTCTGATTGACCCCCCAAAATGAATCTCCTCGATGATACCTTTCCAAAGAGCTATTGTGCTCCCCAAACGTAGATCGTATGTTAAAGTTACGCCCCTGGGAAGTTGATACACCAAACTACCCAAAATGGGGTCCACATAATTGTTGGCTTTTCATCATCTGGGGTTAGGGTTTTGGATTTTATTTATGATAAAAAGGCCTTTGAAGCCTGATTGTAAAATTATCATCTTGCGAATGTGAGTAGTTTTCACATATCTTCTCATAGATAAGCTGCCACCATTTTAGCAAGTCTTTCACTATGTAATTTTACAGTCTTTGTACATTTTCGCTCATTAATAGAAATTGTGTATTACTGTATCTGTGTGTTTATGGTTGCATATCTGATACATTATTTTTTATATTATTGGATATCCAAGATATCTCTATATATTTCCTTATTATATCTCCACTCTCATTTCGTGCCGAAAATAATCCGGATCACAAATTGTCCCACCTCTGAGAAACTTCGAATCTCCTTTGATCGTTTCCTTATTAAATCGTAGATCCGGATTAGGGATCTTTTTATTTGGGTTGTGTTAAACTCATCTGTACATTCGATTGTGAATTTCGTGGGGACTTTAAATATTCTTGTCTTGTACAAAAATTTGAGGTTTTTCAATCGTTGCAATATTATTTGCATGCTGGGATCTACTTTGGGTCACTGCATATCCATGAAACTCCTAAATTAATTCCTGACGAAAATTGCTAGTTCTGGTTTTGAATTGTGTAGTGTTACTATAGATGTTGACCTCATCAAAGTTAAATTGTTGGTCACTGTAAAAACCGATCTACACTTCGTGCCAACCTCCAAAAACGTTTTTCTGATACATAAAATTCGTCGGTTAGTCTTCTTGATTAATCCTAATTTTTCTTTTAATTCTTGGGTTTCTGTTCAGTCATTGGACACCTTGAATGATTTTCCTCTTATTCCTTGAACCTTTTCCATTATCAGATTGCAACTTCACCCTTTTTCAGAACCTTTATTTGCTTCCCAACCTGTAGAAGCTTCTGAATCTGTTCTTTAGTTATTGTTGTCAAAGGTTTCCACTCTGTAGTTGTGGATTTCCTTTGTTGTCTTTTAGAAAACAATCCCATAATTTGATTGAGCAATTACAGTTCTGTTTATTTTTATTTTTATGAATTTTTAATTTCAGTATTATAATTCATGGAACGAATTTGGGGCTACAACAAATAACTTGACCTTCTTGAGTGCCTATGTATTTATTTACTGTCATTTCCTTAAGGCTTAACCATTCCGAATTCTATTCGCTTCTTGTAAATTTTAAATTCAATTTTTTTAGAATTTAGTTCCATTTGAGGTTTGGATTAGGTGTTGGAATAGGTGCTAGATACAGGTTCATATTAGGTTCCGTATGAGAACGTCTCTCTTGATAATAACAATGTTAATTAACCTGATCGTGTTTGGTTTACCCATTTCCAGTTAGCTGATTTTAGTAATGATTTTTCCTCATTTCTAACACAGTAGTAACATTCCCAGAGCTAACTGTGGGAGTGGTGATTGAATTGATTGAATTGATTGTATTGGCCTATACACGTTCACTCATATTTTACCTATCGCTGCCACTTCTTGATAGACCCTGCATCAAATTTATTGTCCCTTCCTCTGAGCTACACAATTAATAAAATCATTTTTTCTCCATGTTGAATTAAATTTAAATTATCATAAATTAAGTACCGGATTAAGTGCCAGTTTAAGTTCTGGATTGAGTGTCGGATTAATGTCTGGATTGAGTGTCGGATTAAGGTCTGGAATGAATGTCGTATTTTTCTACACATCGGATCAAGGGTCATGATAGATTCTGGAACTTCTTTGTTTCTTTACTATGGAGATGTAATTTAGCATTTGATTAAATTTATTTTTAATTAAGATTGGGTTTTCCTAAATTCTTAACGGATTTGTAAGTTAGCATTGAGTGCTTTACTTATTGTTTATATAAGACTTGAGTTTTCTTAATTTTAATGGATTGTAAGTTAGTAATGAGTTCTTTATATATTGTTAAAAGGGCTTGGGTCTTACTTTAACTCTTTTAAATGGATATGTAGGGCAGCTTGACTTCTATCATTTACTTATTATGATTGATCTTATTAAAGTATTTAATTGGGATAAGTAAGTGGGTATACGAAGTCTCGTTATTTTTCTTAATATGTTTTTGGATCTTCTTAGTTTTTTTTAATGGGTTGAAAAGTGGGTTGAATTCTTATCATTTATTTTATAACTTTCTTATAGTTTTTAAAAGGATACTTAAAGTAGTGATAAATCCTTTATGTATTTCTTAAGCGGATTTTCTCTTCTTATGGATCCCTTTGGATATATAAATTAGCATTAATTCATTATGATTTCACTTGCACTTATGATTCTTATTAATCTTTATGTATTATTTCCTTATTCGAAATTACACTTAATCCTTGCTTGAAAGATTGATTATGTAGAGTAGATTATTATTTGCACTATGATGAATTGATGGTTAAGTATTATGATAATTCTAGTCTCAAATAGTGGTGTATGATTGAATTAATGGGATTTATATACTTCCTTGTTCCTCAGAATAGTCGCTAGTCCCGAGACCTTCAGTGGTCAAAATCAATCGGATGAATCTTGGACTTGAGCATTGCTTATGTGTCTTGGAGGTCCTAACCATGTAGGATAGGTTGGGTGGGTAGCTTATGTTATCTTTATAACATATGGTTGATTGAATAATAGTGATGTTGCTTTCAGTTGATTGTGATGAAATTGATTGTGTAGTTATTAATATATTTTATGATGCATTTCACTTGTACTAACGTTTGTTTAGAAAAAAAAATATTTACCTCTTTTTTACATTAATAATTGTTGTCATAACAGAGGGGTCATTACAATTACAAATTGAGGTACATTGTTTTGACACTTCATATCGAATGATGATGTTAATTTTTTGGGCATGAAAATGGTGATCATGTGTTGATTTGGATTATGAATCATGAAGCTTTGAATTTACACTTTTTTGCTTGTTTGAACTTGGTGGTCATCATTGTCTCCTAGTCAAGTGTTGTCACTTTTGGGAAAATTTGTACTATTGGGGACCTTAATGGGAAACGTGTCCATATCATATTCCATACATAACACACTCCATATAGTCCATATCAGAGCCCATACATAACACACTCCATATATTCCTTCTCTATTATACTATATTTTGGATTGGTTGTCATATGTCACATATAAAGGTTCATACATCATAATCCTCGTGAGAAGAAGGATCTAGAATGTTCAAGGTTGAGGAAACTTTATAAAATAAATTGACATATAAAGATCAAAATCCATAATTCAAAATTCAAGGAAAAAAACTAAAAATTCAAAGAAAAGAAAAAAAACATGAAAAACAAAGTGTAAAAAACAAGAAAGAAAGTGAAGCATGAGCTCTACCTCCTCACCAAGAGGCCATCTCCCCAAGTCCTATGCAATGGATGCATACATGAAAAAATGACTGATCCGGATTTAGGAGCGGAATGAACCAATTAACAGATTGAATACAATAAACACAGAGATATGAAGAATAACACAAATATCTAGTGAATAATATCTTCTATTGAATAATTAAATAGGCCGAAACTGTAAAATTGTAGAACTAAAACATTTGCTCGAATGGTGGTAGCTATCGCTGAGACGCGATGTGGCTGCTACACACATTTGTATGAGCAGAATGGATTATAATGAGGCTTCATAGGACTTTTTTATATTACTCATGATTGCCAAAACCCTAGATATCCAAAAACCTAACCCTAGAAAGTGAAACACCAAAAGTTATGTGGGATCTATGGGTAAGTTGGTGTAATTTGGTACCTCAACTTCCTAGGGTTGTAAATTTTGCATACAACCTCCATTTTAGGCACATGATAGCCGTTTGGAAAGGTGTTTTAGAGAAATACACATTATGCCATCAAACTCTGACTCCATTTACAATTTGACTGTGGTGAGCAAACAAACAACGTTTAGGGACCCAAAATGGCCCTGGAAGTACAACAAGATGTGATGACATGAAAAAATACAAAATAAAACAATTGTATTAGGAGAGAGGCCACTTGTATTGACCTGGAGGATGTGTGGGGTTTCAGACAACCCCAAAAGTGTAGAATCCACAATTACAAAGGAGTACAGAAGAACGTACTAAAAAAAATGGACACGAGGAGACAGTTGGAATAGGTGGGTGGCCACCAATATCCACCTGGATCAATCCTCCCCCCTTAGGAATCAATGGTATCCATTGCATTGAATTCCCCCATCAGGTGAGGAAATTGCTACTAGATTTGCCCCCGGGTGATCCACTTGCCTTGGTGTATGAGTTTCCCTGCCTTGACAACCCGATAAATTTGGATCCTCTGTTGGCGAGTGCCCTTGACCTGTGTGTCCACTATCTAATTAGTGGATGCTTGTTCCATGCATTCAAGGTTGATCTCTATTGGTGTTAGTTGTTCTACGATCTCGGAGGTGTCCAATAATGGCAGAAAATATGGCCGAAGGAGGTCCACATTTAATACTATATGCAAGCCAAGGAAGTGTGGAGTGTTGAGAACAAAAGCATCACTACTCACAACCTTAGTGATAGTGTAAGGCCCATAATGAAGTGGGAGAAGCTTCTGATGGGGCCCGATGAGACACTCCTTCTGAAAATGTAACCAAACTTTTTCGCCAACCTGAAACTGGTGTGGTACCCTGTGTTGATCATGGCACTACTTGAACTTAGCATTGGATTTCTGGAAAATCTCCTGGACTTGTTGGTGAATGTGCTGAATCCAATCAATGAATTTGGTGGCTTTTTCGATCGTATACTGATCAAGGGAAGAGTCTTTCTGTGCGGTGGCAAGAGGAAGTGCGACATTAATGGGTCTGAAGGGTTGGAATCCTAGACCCACCTGAAATGGGCTATGGCCGATGGAACTATGGAGAGCCATGTTGTAACTGTGTTGGACATATGGGAGAATCTCGTCCCATGTACGTGGATTCTTAGAATTGTACATGCACATAATGTGAAAATCATTCGATTGATGACCTCTATTTGGCCATCGGTTTGTGGGTGGAAAGAAGTGGATTTTGTGAGTTTGGTGTCCAACAAAGACCAGAGACTTGACTAAAATGTGTTGAGGAACCCATTGTCTCAGTCGGAGATGATGGTTTATGGTATCCCAAAGTGGACCCACACTCATTTGAAGAAGATATTGGAAGTATCTACCACTATGACATTATTCTTACAGGCGGTGAGGATGGCCATATTCAAAAACCGACCAATGATAAGAAACACGCAGTCATTCCCTTGCTTGGTGGATGACAAACCAGCCATGTAATCAATGGAGATGGATTCCCAAGGCTTCTTGAGAATAGGAAGAGGGGTGTATAAGCCTTGCTTCTTGATGGTTGGATTGGCAATGGCACAGACAATGCAATATATGATATACTTGATGACGTACTGTCGAAGTTTTGGCCAATAAAAATGTTTCTAAAGAATGGCCACAATTTTCTCTACGCCAAAATGTTTGACCACCCGAATGTAGTGGGCTTCCCAAATTAAATTTTCATGCTCGCTTGTAGGAACATAGAGATGGACCAGGTGGCACAAGATTTCGTCCTAAATGTGAAAATCGGTGACAATTGTGCATGTACCCAAGAGAGGATAGGTGGTGGCAAAGTCTGAATCTTGTTGATAAAGTTGGGGCCACTCAGATGCTTCATGTCCACAGGAATGGAGCACAGTGGTGAGTGCAACCACATGAGGCCGACTGAGGCAGTCAACGATGCGATTGGAGATACATGTCTTATACTTGATGTTGATATGGAACTACTATAGGTAGGTGGACCACTTCTGATGGTAGTCATTTTGCAATTTCCCCTGTGTTTGTATGAACTGTAGAGGCTTGTGATCAATGTGTATGATTGTCTCTTTCCCTAGAATGTAATGTTTCCATTGATGACGGGCTTGTACAATGGAATACATTTCCTTTTCATAGGTGGGGTATTTTCGGATAGTATTAGAGAGGGTCTCACTATGGTATGCCACTGGATGTCCATGCTGAGTGAGAACTACGCCCACAACATAGTCAGATGCATCAGTCTCAATCTCAAATGGTTGTTGTAGATCGGGCAAGGAGAGTACTAGAGATAATCATAGGTGATGCTTTAGATCATCTAATTCTCATTGTTTCTCCTTCCCCCACACGAAATTGGCCCTACCACCACCCTTGGTCACTTGGTTGAGGGCCCATACAATATGGGAGAATCCCAACATGAGCCATCGGTAGAAATTAGCTAGTCCCAAGAAGCTTCGAAGCTCGATCAGTGTGTTCAGAGATGGCCAGTCACAGATGACTTGGATCTTAGATGGATCAACATGTACCCCATGCTAATCAACAATGTAGCCCAATTATTGGACCTTGTTCATGCCAAAAGAGAATTTTTCCAAGTTGGCATAAAGCTTGTGTTGTCGTAGAGTGCTCAGAACCTGTTGAATATGATGCATGTTCTCTTCCCACGTTCTTCTAAAGATGAGTATGTCATCCAAATATACTACCATGAAGGAGTTGGTGAAGGGTATCAATACATCATCCATCAAACTCATGAAAGTGGCTAGTACATTTGTTAAGCCAAAGGGCATGACTATCCATTCGTAGAGACCTTCTTTAGACTTGAAGGTTGTCTTCCATACATCAGTTGGTTCGATGGGAACCTGGTGGTAGCCAAAATTTAGGTCAATCTTGTTGAAAAAATTTTCTCCCTTG
>SNQJ01S0006394.1:63989-143491 GCA_010110895.2 Picea sitchensis
GGATTATTGATAAACTAGTTCAAATTTACCATAAGGTTCATGTACTCTAAATATGTATTGAAGTTTAGTGAGAATGATGAAGATACGGATATGAAAATGATCATCCAAATAAACTCTTATCACAAATGATTGGTCTTTGTCTAACATATATTAGCAAACCCACTACTATCCCTCAAACAATTTCCATCAAACCACCAATGGGTGGATAATTGAAAATATTTGTTTCACTCTATAAAATATATATTTCCCATTTAGAATCAATAAGTTCAATTACATAACATTTTGTAGGAGAAGATATATAACTACATACCTTTCAATTCTTTGTTAGTTAGTTTTAAACTACCTTCCATTTGCAACCAATTAAATTCCTTAGTGCAATATAATTAAAGTAAATAGCTTATATATAGGGTCCCATAATGAATGCACAAGCTTAAAAGAGTAACAAAGAGGTTCAAAACTATGATTTTATATCCATCTATCAATATTGAACAATAATCGATCAAGCTATCATATGATTCTAAACATTACATTAAATAGATTCAGTTGGTCATAATTGTGCCTTTATAAAAAAATGTGCACCATCATGTAGAGTGTCATTCAGTTTAGGTGAGACTTAAGGAGAATTGCATGGATGTTATGCATAATTGCATTAAAAATTATACCATATTTGAGTACTCTTTCAAATAGACTAGGTTGACAATGCCAAAAATATTTATGAGGATCATTACATGAAGAGAAAATATATTTATGCCTTGAAGGTCGACAAAACTCTTAAATATGGATAAAGGAACAAGACTTATGGATAAATAGGGCCCATTTTTCTCTATTTTCCAAGGTTTTCTATTGGAACAATATTTTTATCTACCTGGAAATAAAGGCCCTTAGTTATCAAAGGGCTTATGGATTGACCAAGATTTTATAAGAATCCCATAATCATGTAATAGCTTATGCATTGACCAAGATCCCTTATTCATCTATAAACAACTTATGAATTGACCAAGATCTTAGTAGAGGCCTGTAGTCATCTCAATTATAGCTCATGGGTTAACCAAGATATTATTAGAAGGCCTTAGGCATCTGCTAGTTCATGGGTCTATCTTATTAATGGACATGTTATTTATGAGTACTCCTTCCTTATCATTCAAAATGAACAAGAGTTAACATATAATAATATGGGAACATGAGTTAAATTAATGGATAATACTATGATATGCTTATATATCTTATAGTTACATGTATGAACTCATTTTTAATGTGTCAAAATTTAATAATATACAAACAAATGGATTAAGAACAAGGTGTAGTCTTGTTTTTTCAAGCTAGGACACAATTTTAAATTTTCATTCCTTTCACATAACACATCCCACTTAAAGTAAATATAGAATTTATATTCTACATGCCAAAGTAATAAGATTCACATGTCATCCATATGGATGTCGGTGGCCTCCCACCTATTCCAACTTTCTCATTTTGGTAGTTTTTAAGTTCGACAGTTTTTTCCTACTTTTCGGGTCCCTTACTTCCGGGGTCATTTTGAGGCCCTAAATAGTGTTTTTAGGGCTCGCCACAGTCAAAATGTGTAGTGATATCCAAAGAAAACATGTGTATTCCTCAGATAGACCTTTCCAACAGGCTATCGTGCGCCTAAAACGAAGATCGTATGCAAAATTTACAACCCCTAAAAGTTGATGTACTAACTTACCCAAACGAGGCCCACATGACTTTTGGTGCTTCATCTCCTAGGGTTAGGTTTTTGGATGTATAGGGTTTTTGACATTACTGTTTATTGTAAAAATGCCTTGAGAGACTCATTGTAACCATCTTCTTGTGAATGAGCGCAACTATCACATCTCTTCTCAGAGATAAGCCACCACCATTCTAGCAAGATTATTTTCCGCTGCATTTTACAATTTTAGCTTATTTCCTTATTGAATAGAAACCAATTATATTGTATATCTGTTATTCTATGTTAAGCATATTTTTATAATAATCTGTATTCATTTCATTCTACTCATAAAATCCAGATCAGTGGTATCAGAGCGGTCTTCTCCTTGTCGTTCTTAATGCATGTCCCCAACGAGGTTAGGGTACAAAGAATTAGGTCTTGAGCTTGTTTCTCTTGAGGAAAAAATCTCTCGCATGCCCAAGCGACCTATCATGGAGGGAGAAAATAAATATGAAAGGACATGAGATCCCTTCAAAATGTTTCTCTAGGAAGCCCTCACGCAACAGAGGAACGAGATGATGGATATTTTTGCTTAAATCCTTGGGCGAATACCAAGATGTGACACATCTTCCTCAAACAGAGGCCCCACCCCGTTCAAGGTACAAATCAACTTTGATATTCCTATAATTAAAGGTCAGATAGACGCATATGTTGTAGACAAATGGTTGAATATGCTAGAAGGGTATTTCTTTGTCCATAACTTCTCAAATAGAGAAAATATTACTTTTGCACTCCTCAAAGTCATTCCTCAAGTCAAAGATTGGTGGGAAAGTTTCTGTGAGCATAAGGAAAGAGAGGAAACCTCATTATTTACAGTCACGATAACCTAGGAGTTCTTCAGGGATGTTATTAAGGAAAAATACTACCTTATTGGAAGTTATGACAACCTATATACAAAATGGACCACACTACAGTGCTTGTGCTCAGCCCCAGTAATTTCACTACCGGACCTGCAACATCCCTTTGAGATCGAGACATATGCTTAAGAATATTTTGTGGGCATTGTTCTCACTCAACACGACCACCTTGTGGCCTATCATAGTGAGACACTATCAGATGTTGTCCATAAGTACCCTACTTACGACAAAGAAATGTACTCCATTTTGCAAGCCTATCATCAATAGAGACATTATATTCTTGGGAAGGAGACAATAATCTACACTGATCATAAGTCACTGCAGTTCATGCAAACACAAGGCAGATTGTAGAATGACCACCATCATAAGTGTTCCACATACTTGCAACAATTCAAGCTCAACATCAAGTATAAAATAGGAAGCACCAACCGTGTCATTTATTTCCTCAACAGACTGGCATTCATGATAGTCACCATGGTGATAGAATATTGAAGCCATGAGACCTATGGATGGCCCCAACTCTATGAGATAGACCCAGAATTTCCCAACACCTACCAAATGTTGGGTGCAAACACAATTGTCGCTAATTTCCATCTTCAGGATGGGTTGTTGTGTCGTGTGGTCCATATCTGTGTTCCATCAAGCAAGTGAGAGAATATGATCTAGGAATCCCACTACAGTCGGGTGGCAGGACAATTCAACATCACAGAGATAGTGGAAATGTTGTAGAAACATTTCTACTGGACGAAAATTTGAAAGGAGGTCAACAAGTATATCAGGTCCTACATTGCCTGCACTGTTTCCAAATTGACCACTAAGAAACAAGGCCTGTAAACCCCTCTACCTACTCTTGATAGGCCATGGGAATCCATCTCCATGGACTACATATCGGGCATCCCATCCACAAAGCGGGGAAATGACTGTCTTTTTGTGGTTGTTGATCGCTTTTCTAAGATGGTGATTCTCACCACCTGCAAGAAGAGCATCACAACAGAGGCCACTGCCAAGCTCTTCTTTGAATGAGTCTAGCTACATTTTTTAATCCCACAAACCATTGTCTCATATTGGGAAAATCGATTCCTCAACACATTCTGGTCAAGCCTCTGGTCACTGTTGGAGACCAAGCTCAACAAATCCATGGCCTTCCACCCCCACACAGATGGCCAAATTGATGTCATAAATCGAATGATCGTGCATATATTGCACATGTATAATTCCAAGAACCCTCGCACATGGGATGAGATCCTTCCCTATGTACAAAATAGCTACAACTGAGCCTTGCATATCTCAACTGGCCAAAACCCCTTTCAGGTGGGGTTGGGATTCCAACAATTGGGTCCCATAGATGTTGCACTACCCCTTGCGGTCACCTCAACCAAATCATCTCTTGCTCCAACTGAAGCTGACAAAGCCACCCGGTTCATTGAGCAGATCAAGAACACCTGTCAACAATTTTAGGATATCCTATAGAAGTCTAATGACAAGTATAAGTAGCGTCATGACCAACACCGGGTGCTACATAAGTTTCAGGTGGGTGACAAAGTTTGCTTGCATTTGCAGAAATAAATCCTTACAAGACCCCATCATAAGCTTTTCCCACTCCGTTATGGGTCGTACACCATCACCAAGGCCATGGGTGATAATTATTTTGATCTCAACATTCCTCCTTTCCTTGGCCTGCACCCAATGTTCAACGTGGATCTCCTTCGACCTTATTTCCCACCATTATTGGACACCTTAGAGATAACAGAACAGTTGACACCAACAGAGCTCAACCCCAACTGCATACAACAAGAATATTGTGATCATATTGTGGACAAACAGGCAAGGTCACTCGTCGGCAAAGGATCCATCTTTATCGAGTTGTCAAAGAAGGGCAGCTCCTGCACCAAGGCAAGTGGCTCACTCGAGACCAAATTCAACATAAATTTCCTCATCTAATGGGGGAACTCAATGCAATGGAGACCATTGCTTCCTAAGGGGGAGGATTGATCCAATTGGATGTCAGTGGCCTCCCACCTATTCCAACTAGCTCATTCTGGTAGTTCTCCAGTTCGACAGTTTTTCCTAGTTTTTCGGTCCCTGACTTCCGGGGCCATTTTGAGGCCCTAAACAATGTTTTTGGGGCTCGCCACAGTGATAATATACAAAGCTTGCTAGATGAAACGTGTATTCCTCAGACAGAACTTTCCAACTGGCTATCATGCACCTAAAACGAAGATCGTATGAAAAAGTTACGACCCCGGGAAGTTGATGTACTAACTTACCCAAACGGGGCCCACATGACTTTTGGTGCTTCATCTCCTAGGGATAGGTTTTTGGATGTATAGGGTTTTTGAAATTCCTGTTTATTGTAAAAAGGCCTTGAGAGCCTCATTGTAACCATCTTCTTATGAATGAGCGCAACCATCACATATCTTCTCAGAGATAAGCCGCCACCATTCTAGCAAGCTTGTTTTCCGCTGCATTTTATAGTTTCAGCTTATTTCCTTATTGAATAGAAACCAGTTTTATTGTATATCTGTTATTTTGTGTTAAGAATATTTTGATAATAATTTGTATTCATTTCGTTCTTCTCATAAAATCCGAATCAACATGTATCTTCAAAATCCACACTCAAGTGTAAGACAATTGTAATAAATACATTTTCCATTATTCATAAGGTAAATCATGTAAGCTTCTTGTAATAAATTACATTATTCTAGGAACACCAAATGATAAAATTATTAATCATCATATGTTCATTTTTTTTACCCATATGTGTTGGACAGGGATTGTTGAGATCAATAATGCAAATGATATCTATGGATTTTTCTCATATTCACTTAAGTCTTGTTGTCAGCTTAATATGGTGCTAATATATTAATTTTTCACCTCCAACACATCAATAGTACGATATATAATATTCCCATATAAATCCAATATAGAGCTATGGGGTTCCAATCAATATTATTTTTATTACTCAATATTTATCCTATCAGGGTAGCTTAATTTACCTTAGTCTCATATCGTCTTGAATATCACATTTTACTATATATATACCATATAAAACCTATACATAAAAGGTGAGACTCAAGAGGATATGATACCAAAGTAAGTTAACCGCTAACTCCTATCACCCCAAAACATTATTCTCTAACAACAATGCCCTAATCCTTGTATACCTTTTCTATTATAAACCTTAACATATAACACATAGTAATTAATGACTATAACCCTTAAAAATTGACCACTATCTCCCATAAACCTATCACCCCTATTTTCTATCCTTTAATACATAATCCTTAACCCCTATAATACACAACACTTAAAATAACTAACCCCTATAATACACAACACTTAAAATAACTAACCCCTAACCCTGTATATCATATCCCATGTTACTCTTGATTATTATAACTCCTACCTATATCACCTATAACTTCTTAACCTTGACTTTTTACAATTATCTCGTAATCCCTCATGCTTATAATCCATAACTATTGTATCCCATAAACCCTAACTAATAAAAAATATAACTCTTAACCCCTACCATATCTAAACCTTATTACTTTGAACCCATAAATATTAAACCCAAACTCCTAATCCATATAACCTATTATCATCATTACTATTTTTCCACATAATCCTTAATTTCTTACATATATCAACCCTAGTTACTTGTCATATAATATCTATAAGAACTATATTAAATAATAATCGTATTAATCTCTAACCCCTATAACCTTTAACTCTCAACACCACTAACCCTTATCACCATTTTCCCATGACTCCTAATGATTGTAACCCTTAACATAAATAACCCTAAACCCTAAATCCCCTAATTCTTAAACCATATGGAAATTAATAACTATAACCCCTATCCCATATAGACCTTAACCCCTAAATTTATAACCCCTATAACCTTAATCCTTAATCCTAAATCTCTAATCCTTTGTATGTTTAAATTCAAATCATTATACAATCAAACCACTAAAACCTAACAATTAAAAATTGTAATTAGTAACCTATATAGCCCATGATAATTTTTATTTTCCATAACCCTAACCCCTAACTATTTTATCCATTATCCCTAACCTCTGTAAAATATAAATCTAATCTTTGCTAGTCCTTATAACCCCTAATAACTATAACCATCCACCCTTTATAAAAAAAAACCCTAACTAGTAACTATTATAGCAAATAATTCATAAAATTGTTAATCCTTGTAACTCCTAATCCCTCCTAAATAATAACACACATACCCTAACCATTATAACCCCTAACTCATAAAAACCATAATTATTAATATCTAGTCCCTTGATTAGTAATTCTTATTATAAATAATAACCTTTAGGGTTTCCTTTTACAACTTCTTTAACTTATATTTCCACATATATAGAATGGTATACCTATGGCTATTGATCCAAATGTTGGGAATACAATGGTACAATTATCACTTTCACATTTTTCAACAACTATCAATTTGATGAATAGCTCACCAATGTCAAAATTTGATATCAAAACCTCCTTAATATTCCCTTTGACCATTATCACTGCTCCTAATGAAATCAAATTGGAGTATATTCAATGCATCCCATAAAAGGACACGAGTCTCTATTTGATGTTTCAATTGTAAATTGTTTTAAGATATATTTATGGAACCACATGATGGTTGATGTTACTAGTGTTTAGACTGCAAATTATTCCTAAAGTTGTTCACATAAACTTGCTAAAGTTCTATAGAGAAAAATGTTTTATATTATTTACTAATGTTTGTATTTCTTCTTAATTAGGTTAGACAGAAGATTGTTTGAAAGATTCAAGAAGCCAATACCAATAGTTTTTTTTATATTTGTTTGGTATTTGTTTAGATTGAAGAACATCCTTCCCTTGTATTGATCTCTACACCATAATTTTTTTACCTTTGTTCATACTACTATGCATAGATTCATCTTGTTTTATAATTATTTTCCGAAACCAACTAGTGTGCACATATTTCAATATATTATGTTTTTACCTTTACAATTTTCTTGCATTATAGGGATCATGTTTTACATATCTTTAGGTGAAGTTTTATATTTATAGGTATTTTTGTCTTATCGGAGTAGGTTACCTTGAGATCATATTTATAAGGTAAACAACATTACCTTAAGGCTCATATTTTGTTTTATATAGAGAGAAATAATAATAATAATAATAATAATAGACTAAAATTGTTTTTATTTATATTAAATAACAAAATAACAAAAACAACAAGAAGATTTTTGTTTTGCTTCGATTTCCATTTATCTCTGTCACAATTTACTCTATCATAGAACCTCCTTAGGTTCTTCCATATTCAAATTTTTTCTTGTTTATGAGCTTGGCTGGTGTTCAATCATGGATTTTCCAAATCACACCTTCTATAACTTTTGAGAAATATTTTTATTTCTAGCTGATGTGCCAAATTAAAAACCTTCTTCTTCTTTGAGTTTTTCTGTCAATTTTGGTAATTACATGTTATATCCATTTCCCAGCAACCTAGAGCTCTTTAGATTGAAGCAAGAATAGAATCTGTTGAAACTTCAATACACAAATATATACATGCTAGAAGTGGGATACATGGGAACAACCCCAATCAAATAAGCATTAAATTTAAATGGTGTAGCTTAAATAAATTAAATAACTTCAATCAACCCCAAAGAGTCAAATGTCGATGTTGAAAGTGGAGGGAAACCCTATAAATTTATCACAATAGTGCAAATCATAACCTAAGGATTCGTGTTTAAGGAATACTGACTTGTCTCATTGAAACATATATCTAATTTAGGAATTTGTTCAAACACATTGCATGCATCCTAAACCCTATTTCATTAGCACAAGTCAAAGGTGAAGTCCCCTTGACCCTAGAATTATCACTTTCTGGAATTAACTATTTCAAATGTAGAGAGAACAACATACTATCATCTTGAAGACACTGCCATTGTTTGAAGGAGGTGACTTCTCCATCTAATCTTCAATGTATTTCTTTTGGAATCGATAAGAACTACATTGACTTATCTATGGTTCTATATGCATTGTTTCAATGCTAAGATTTGATTCTCATTGAATAACATTGGAGAGGTATTACATCAAAAAGAACAAAATAGAAACACCGTCAAAATTGAATAGCTTGAGCTTAATCTTTTACATCACAAAAAATTTCTTAAACATCTTTAACATTATTGTTATCTATAGATTGGGCTTGAAAGCATCTTAAAAAGTCCCAGATAATACATTTAATAATCATAAAATGAAAACTATAAAGTTTGATAAGAATATATCTGTGCAATCTAAAATTCACATCAAATCAAAGGAGTGAAAGTGTAAATAGGAGACACTTGTTTTTATAAAAAAATCTAAATATGGAAATGGTTTTAGATTTGTCTTACTACTTTGTCTCTCTTAAATTGTAGAAAGATTGATATACGTTGTTTGGAATGTGTCTTGTCACTATTGTTACGATCATATTTGGATTCTCATGGTGTAGTTCTAATATCTATTTTTTAAACATTTTTCATTTTTGGTAGCTATATGAAAAATCTATCCACCATCAAGTATAATATCATTGATGTAGTAATGATATGGCCTTTGTATTATTGTAATAATAGTCCATCAATCATAGAATTTATAAGGATATGGTTGTTTGGTGTCGTGAAATTCTGCCACAAGCTTATAAATAGTTTAATGCAGTGCCTGCAAGAAAATAAAACACTTGAATGAATTGTGGTTTGTCATAATTGTTTTTCTTGTATTTTATGCTCGGATATAATAAAACATTTTGGATTTTGAATTTTGATTTTGAGCTACTGAATATCGTTGTGTTCTTATTAAAAAATCGCATCCCACATTCTCACACAACATGCAAATTCTGCACTTATTTATGTTGATGAAAGGGATGGTCACTAGATGGCCTTTGCCCTACTATTTAGGGTTCATGTTTGATATCACATGCATGCTATTTTGAAAACCTATTATAAAATTTTATTGTGTGTATGTATTCCCCTTGTATGATGTCTTAGATTAAGATATATATTTTCATCTTCACATCATGTAATTGTGACCCGATTTCCACTATGATTTTTTAACTACATTTGTTTTATACTCACAAGAGGTGACCGATGTGTATGAATTCCCATTAGTGTGAAATAAAAGCATGAAAATGGGTGATTAATTTTCCTTTTCTTCCATCCTCAACTGCTCCAAGAGAAACATGCAATGCTCCAAGAGAAACATGCAATGGACAAAAAAATGATTTGGATATGGATAAGCCATTCTTGTAGATGGATTCTTCTATTGAAAATTGTTTATCTCATCATGCCTACAAGATGCCAACCAATAGACTTAATCAATTTTTTTATTTTCCAACTAGAAGTACTTACACATATATTGATAATTGAGCCCAATATTATCATAATTAATATAAAAATAGGAAGGAATGTAGATGATTAATAAATATTTTTTGATTTATTGGTTTTAACTAGCTTTAGAAGAGGCTTGGAATCTTGACATAGGCCTGTCTCATTCCCTTCTCTCACAAATTGATGAAAGGATTTAGAATGTATAGTGTATGATAAAGAATAATGACAAATAGAGGAAGGGCTTGTCACTAGTTCCTAAAATTCATGAATAAGTGATTATAGAGAGGAGCATGGCAAAGCCTTTGTGATAATGTTGACACACGTTGAATATTTATGAAAAATATTTTAAGGTTGGAGTGTTTTACATTATTTTTATAGTTCCTATATATTTACTTTAATGTGACAAGAAAAACAATGGTCACTAAGAACCATCTATCTATAGAAACATTGTTTTTTTCAAATTTAGAGCACCCATTATGAGGTTGGTTGAAGTCATAGTGACATCAACACAAATAATGATGGTTCGTAACATGTACAAAAACCAAGAAGGGAATTGAACCATCATTATTTAGTGGTGACATCACCAACTAAGAATGATTCTTCATTACAATGGTAGAGGAAGGGTCAACCAACTCTTTCTCCAACATATAATTGTCGTTGAGGGGAGACCAAGGAGGGGTCAACCAACCCTTCCTCCAGCATAGTATTCTCATCGAAAGGGCCCGAGGAAGGGTTGGTTAACCATTCCTTCAATATAGTATTCCCATAGAGGGGGAGATATGGGAAGGGTTAGTCAACCCTTCCTCCACATTAGTATTCTCATCAAAGTAGGGGGCGGGGGGAGGAAAATTTTTCTAACCCTTCCTCAAGCATATTTTTCTCATTAAGGGGGAGCTCAGGGAAGGGTCAACCAACCATTCCTCCACACTAATAATATTTTAGAATGAAGGCCCAAGGAAGGATCAAGTAACTCTTTCTTGAGCATAGTATTCCCATTTAGGGGGACCAAGGGAAAGGGTTGGTTGACCCTTCCTCCAACATAAAATTCGTATAAAGGGGTATCCTAATGAAGGGTTGACCAACCCTTCCTATAATATAGTAATCCCATTGAGAGTGAGGTAGGGAAATGGTTTTCCAACATATAATTATCATTGAGGTAGATCTCAAGGAGGGGTTGGCTAACCCTTCCTCCAACATAGTATTCTTATCAAAAGGGGGGGCTAGGGAAGGATCAGTCAACCCTTCCTCTAGCATATTATCTTGTCGATGGGGATCTTAGGGAAGGGTATAGCATGAAGCATCCCCATTTTTAATCCCCAATTTAGTGATGTATAATTTAAATATGATATATGGACATGGGATTGATGATGTAATATGTAAACAATGTATACCAAAAAATAATAAAATAAAATGTAATGTCGACTACAGATGAACATAGATGGAGTAACGGGGGTCAAGTTTCCACAAGAAAAGGGGATGGTCTAAGAGAGGCTCTAAGAGGGTGACCAAGGGGGAATTATCCATGTCTATTAATATCATCCCACTTTCTAAAATTATCATTGTGTATAAACCTTCTAATTTTCCTCTTAAGTGTATCAAAGCCCAATCATTAAACACATGTAAGAGGGTGGGTGTGAAAAGTCATATACCATAGCTATTAGAGAATGGGGGATGATTACAATAAACATTGGGGAGTGTGAGATTCAATTTTCATGGAGAAAAAGGAAATTTATATGGGAAATGTGGACTTTTTTTACAACTAGTTTTTTAAGACAATAATGTACTGTAGAGTGTTGGAGCTTAAAGGAAACTATAGTGGGCATGTGTGGTAACTTTTTGGAGCTTAAAATGCATGAAGTGTTGTAAATATTGTTTTCATTGATGTCAAATATAGGGGGATACTACAAGATGTCCAAGATAAATATTGCAAGATGGAGATTGTTGGAAATATTGTTTTTGGAATTTTGATGCTTAGTTTGGATACCCTATCTTTGAAGACCTTTTTACTATGAAGACCTAGATCAAATGGGAGCATAGGATATATGGTTTCAAATCTTATTCCGATACCTTTCCAAAATTATATGGAACTCCCTATAACTCCATAGGAATTAGAAGATATGAAAGATTCTTTTAGGTCAACCTAGATAGAAAGTATAGGTTGACCCAACTAGTTTTACAAATTGGCCCCATAAAGTGAATGTAGAAACACTATAAATACATGATAGATGTGAAAATTTGAAGATAATCCAAACAAGAAGAGAAAGTACAAGTTCACATAAGATATATGGGTTGTGGAAGAGGATCTAGGGAGTATTTTTGGGGTCTAAAGGTGCATAAGATGAGTTTTCTTGGAGTTTTAAGGGTGTGATATAAAGGAATAAGGTCTATGATGATGAAAAGGGCATTTTTTTAAGGTTATGATTCTTCAATATGGAATTATACTATGAGAATGATTATATGAATTTTGGTAGGGAATGAAGGCTAAATCTGACTAGGGTTTGAACCTATGTCTGGGGTATGGAGAAAGGAGAGGCACCAGTGCATGGAAGTTAAGGGTATGATGATGTTGTGAAATAAATGAAGTTTGAATTATGCATATGAATTAAAAAATACTAAGTGTATGCATATCTTAAATTGATGCCTATACAAGTCTTACTGAGTTGGTGCTTAGCTGAGGATATTGGTGTCTCTAGTAGGTTGGTGCCTACACAATATCTTGCTGAGTTGGTGCTCAACTAAAGATATTGGTGTCTCTGGTAGGTTGGTTCCTACAAAATTTGTAATAATAGGCTGGTTCCTATAGACATTTATAAAAAAAAGTTTTGTGGTTTTATCCCACAAGAGTTTCCAAATTAAACTCCTTGTATTGTGATTTAAGTTTACACACATTTACTGTTTTAAAGTTAATAAAGGATTGATGAATGACATTTAAACTAAAAAGTATCTTATATTGATTCACAGTCCCCCCCTCCCCCTCTCAGTATAAGCATAATTTCAATAATTGGTATCAGAGAAGGTTGCTTTGGAAACAGTTTAACCGCTGGAAGGAAAATATCGGGAGAACACATGGCTAGTCAAGAATAATTCCTCTTCATGGCCATGGATACAAAGTCTAATGATACATAAAATGAATACAATCAAAAAGAAAAATCATATTAATAAGAAGAATACATTGACGAGGAAGTGAATCTTGAAGTAGAACTCGTTAGAGCCTTAGAAGAAATAGACAAACTCAAGGAAAGAATAAAAATAATAAAGAGTAATTGCAAAAATATGAAAAGAAGGATCATGATATTTGAAACAGAAAAAAAATAAAAAATTACCATCCTGAAGACTCAAATAGAAGAGGACAAAAGGATAGAATAAGTGGTTAGAATCCAACTGAAAGAAAAGGAAGAAAATTGTGAGAATCTAAACTTTGAAATCATTTCCTTAAGAAAGGAACTAGAGAAAACAACTAATTAGTTGAGTAGAAGCTTAAAGTTTGGAAAGAATATTGAAATATTAGATAATATTCTTAGTTACCAAAGGTCACCATTCATTAAGATAGGCCTTGGCTATGACAAAAAAAAATAGACCCTCGAGGGAGATGCAAGCACTACAATCACAAAGCCATAAGAAAAGGAAAATGAAGAAAAGCCTAAAATCTATGCTAATATTCTCAAAGGCTCCATCAACAATGAAAGCAATTGAAGGAAAGGAAATGATGACCAGAAAAAACCTGATTCTTCTCACAAGAACAATAAGAATTATTTGAGAAGAGTTGTTCCACCAAGAAGGCCTTTCACAACCTGGTACCAAAATCTATTTCTTGGCTATTGTTTTTCTTGCAACAATTTTGGTCAATAAATCACTATATTGTAGAACTTATGCAAGAAGTGATCATGTGAGAGATAGAAATAGAGGTTCTTATAATACATCAAAGAATTGTTATGTGAGAAATGGAAATATAAGTTTTCATGGGTTTGTTGATAGAAACTACAATTCATTTGCTCTCCTACTTGATTAAAATATTGAATGTTATAAGTGAAATAAATATGGGCACATAGCACATTACTGTAGAAGTAACATAATAATGGGCACATAGCACATGACTATAGAAGTAACATAATAAAGTACCCTAAATAGAACAGGGAATAATATGTTCTTACCAAGCATATAGAAGAATACACAAAGGTGTGGAAAATGAAGCAAGGAGAACCAAAGAAGGAAGAATGTGGACTTACAATGTATGCTTAAGACAAAGGAATTCAATGGTACATTGATAGTGGATGTTAAAAACACATGACATGGGATCAAAAAAAAATTCTCACTCTAAAGGATGAAAAAGGAGGCAGCGTTACCTTTGGGGATAATGCTTCTGCAAGGATAGTTGGAAAAGCTATTGTTAGTATTGATAATGGAAAGACTAAAACACATAATGTCTTGTATGTTGAAGGGTTAAAACACAATATTCTAAGTGTCAGTCAAATGTGTTAATCATGGTTACAACCTCACATTTCATTCTAAAGGATGTGATATAAGGAAAACAAGTTCATGAATATTAGTGGAAAATGCAAATAGAACCCCGAACAATGTATATGTTCTCGATGAAGTCAAAGGAGAAAAATGTTATATGGGACAAGTAAACGAAAGTTGGTTATGGCATAGAAGGATGGGTAATATAAACTTTGAAAATATAGTAAAACTTAGCAAGACACATGGAGTAAGAGATATGTCAAGGATCTCAAAACCTTTCGACACTATTTGCAAGCCATGTCAACATGGGAAGAAAACAAGAGTTAGTTTCAAAACAAAGGAGTACTCAATATCAAAGCCGATGGAACTTGTACAAACATACCTATGTGGGTCAAAAAGAACACAAAATTTAAAAGGTGAGAGTTATATGATGCTTCTTATTGATGATTACACAAGAATAACATGGGTTGCATTTCTTAAAGAAAAATCCGAATCATTTTAGAAGTTTAAATCTTTCAAATCCCTAGTTGAAAATGAGATTGATTTAAAAATCAAGTGCTTAATATATGAAAAAGGATAAGTTGATAAATTCTGTGAGAATAATGGAATCAATAGACATTTTTCATTATCAAGGATTCCAGAAAAAAATGGAGTTATAGAAAGGAAGAATAGAATTGTAAAAGAAATGGCTAGAACAATGTTGAATGAAACCAAACTACCAAACACCTTTTGGAGAGAAGTAGTCAGCACACCAGTCTACATTTTGAATAGAGCACAAATTAGAGTGAACAACAACAAGACACCTTATGAATTATGGAAAGGTAGACTAGCTACAATCAAATACTTCAAATTATTTGGGAGCAAGTGCTATATAAGATAAATGAAGATAATTTAGGAAAGTTTGATTCCATAACAGATGAAGGTATCTTTCTTGGCTATGCATTGAGAAGCAATTCCTACAAATTCTACAAAAAAATACTGCTGAAGGTTGTAGATAGTATTGATGTAAGAGTGGATGAAGCAATACCTCAAAATGAAAACTCAAAAACAAATAAGATCCAGAGGAGAAAATTTATGAAGAACAAGAAAAGGAAGAGGAAGAAGAAGAAGAAGAGAAAGAACAAGAAGAAATAGAATGCCAAGATCCAAAGACACCTTCCATATTTGTTCAAAAGCATCATCCAGAAAATCAAATTCTTGGCACAATATAAATACATGAGTTTAGACTAGAAGAATATTGAACTTTTCTTTGATATCTAAAATAGGACCCAAGAACTTTTCACAAGCTAGTGAAGATAAGCATTGAGTTAATGCTATGAAAGAATAACTAAATCATATTGAGAAGAATGAGTCATGGGAACTTTTGCCTATACCAAAAGACAAGAATGTGATTGTCAACAAATGGGTCTTCAGAAAAAAAAATTGGATGAAGATGGACAAGTAGTAAGAAACAAAACAATATTGGTATGTAAATGATATGCTCAAGTTGAGGGTATTGAATTTGAAGAAACCTTTGCTCCAGTGGCAATATTAGAATCAATCAAAAAAAATTTGGCATTCATGTGTTTCAAAAAATTAAAAGTCTATCAAATCAATGTAAAGTCAACCTTTCTAAATGGAAATTTATAAGAATAAGTATATATTGAACATCCAAAAGGATTTCAATTATTAGAAAACAAAGACCATGTATGAATACTAAAGAAATCACTCTATGGACTAAAGCAAGCTCCCAAAGATTGGTATTCAAGACTTGAAAATTACCTACAACAACAAGGTTTCAAAAGAGCAGATGAAGACAACAATATTTACATCAAAACAGACAATGAAAACCTATTAATAAGCATGGTTTATGTGGATGATATCATATTTGGAAGTAATGATGATAGAATGAGCCAAAATTTTGAAAAGAAATGACAAAATAATCTGAGATATCCATGCTTGGAGAATTGTGATTCTTTCTAGGGTTATATATTTCTCAATCCAAAAAAGGAATATTCATTTCTTAGACCAAATGTATTAAGGAATTTTCAAGAAATTCAGAATGGAAGACTATGCACCTATAAATACACCATGATCACAGGATGTAAGTTGAGAAAAGATGATGAATCTCTAGAAGCAAATCAAGAATTGTACAGGTGAACGATTAGCAACCTACTATATGTGATAGCATCAAGGCCAAACATCATGAAAGAAGTAGGACTGGTTGCGAGATTTCAATATTCACCAAAGGAGACACATGTGAAAACAGTAAAAAGAATATTCATATATACAAAAGGAACATTAGACTTTGTCTTGTTAGATTACCGGTGGAGGAGCATTCTTTCTATATGCTATTAGAGTGATGACAAGAAAAGTATCAGTGAGTATTATTCTTTCTATTTGTTTTTAGACTTTGGCTTGTTAGAATACCAATGGAGGAGAATTTTTTCTATATGTTGTTAGATTGATGACAAGAAAAGTACCAATGGAGGTGATCCGGATTATTTTCGGCACGAAATGAGAGCGGAGATATAATAAAGAAATGCACAGAGATATTGCAGATATTCAATAATATAACATAAATGCATCAGAGATGCAACCATAAACACAGATATACAGTAATACATGATTTCTATTAATCAAAGAAATGTACAGAGACTGTAAAAATACAGAGTGAAAGACTCGCTAGAATGGTGGCAGCTTATCTCTGAGAAGAGATGTGAGCAATAGGACTGCTAAGTAGATTTCCAATATTCACCAAAGGAGCACACATGTAAAACAAGAAAAGAATATTCATATATACAAAAGGAACATTAGACTTTGTCTTGTTAGATTACCGGTGGAGGAGCATTCTTTCTATATGCTATTAGAGTGGATGACAAGAAAAGTATCAGTGAGTATTATTCTTTCTATTTGTTTTTAGACTTTGGCTTGTTAGAATACCAATGGAGGAGAATTTTTTCTATATGTTGTTAGATTTGATGACAAGAAAGTACCAATGGAGGTGATCCCGATGTATTTCGCACTAAATGAGAGCGAGATATAATAAAGAATGCACAGATATTACAGATATTCAATAATGAGGAATATAAATGCATCGAGATGCACCATAAACCACGGTGATATAGCCAAGAATACATGATTTCTATTAATCAAAGAAATGTACTTAGATCAGAAAATACAGAGAAAGACTAGAATGGTGGCACTTTATCTCCGAAGAGATGTGACGGCTATCACATTCCCAAGAAGATAAGCCACAATGAGTCTTTGGAGGCCTTTTACAATAATTGGGAATGCCAAAATTCAGATCCAAAATCCCAACCCTAGTATATGAAGCGTCAAAAGTCATGGGGCCCCCGTTTGCTGGTGCATCAACTCTGGTCAGAATTTCTTTGCATGATTCTCCGTTTTAGGCGTGTGTAGATCGTTGGAAAGGTATCACGAGGAGATTCATTTTGGGGAATCATGCCTTTGGCTATCATTATAAACCCGGGATCTCGAAAATCCTTACTTAGGCCCTCAAAATGGCCCCGGCGAAACCCTAAAATAGTAAATTGCCAAATGGCTTAAAACAGTTTTGCCATATTGGTGCTGCGGGTGGCTCCGATATCCACTCTGATCAATCCTCCTTAGGAAGAAATGGTCTCCATTGCTGAGTCTCGAGGAGAGAGGAAAACATTTGTTGAATCTCAAGATCTTGGTGGAGCTGCCGAATTCATTGAAGGCCACGCTACTCTTAGGAAATCATTCACGAACCTCGGTATCGAAAGGTTTGACCCTTTAACCGGGCCGGATATTTTAGGATGATCAAAGTATGAATATTCGTGGCTTTTGGCCGCAACTGCTTCACCTACTTCTCGTTGGATAGAAGGCGCTTTTATCGGTTTCGTGGTGGTTGCAAAGATCCTTTTGTTCGTCTTTGAACAGATTAGAAGAAGATGAATTTTCTAGTATAAGATACTACCTTGCAAAACTATCTAGGTGGGACAAAAGAGGTTGGAACTACCTCCGGTGACCGAGAGCTGATCCCCATAGTAATAATGATACTATGGGGTTTAGACTCATAGATAGCATGGTGTTTCCACATGCTATGGTCGGCCTAAGAGAAAATCACATCCAAAGGGGGGGCAACATCACATAATACTTTCATCCTTGAAGGGTTCGACATGATGACAATCGACATCAGCCTGGCCGACATAAGATCTCGGCCCTGGCTAAGCCACCAATGTTGTATACAAGTGTGGTGTTATCGACAACTGCTTGACGACCTCTAATGATATGAGGTTATTTCAGTTTCCACTATCAACAATAAATGTAGTAAGGTCCCCTTCACCCACATCTGCGGAATGAAAGAGGCCCTCTTCCTGATCTGTTGGTTCTTCTAGTTGAATCAAGGCGGGCCGCTGAGCACAGCGCATGCCCTCGAGTCGATGATCCGCTCTTTTACCGCATTTTCGCACTAGATCAATCGTGGTTCGCCTTTGTCTTGATCTCGGCCAATAATGATCAAGGTTTTCTTTGAGATAAATTCATTGGTTTTGTGCCATGGGATTTTTTGGAAATCGTGCCATTTTTTGGTGTCCTTCTTGTCTTCCCGTGACCTTTCTTTCCGTAGCTTGGACCGGTTTTCGTGAGACTGTTATTACTACGGTATTTGTCATACTTTGATTGTTGTGGATTTGCGCTCTAAACTCCTCGCTTGTTCGGTACAAATTTCGCCGATTTTAACAAAGATACTCGATAGGCAGCACCGAAAGGATGAGATGTCCGTAGTAACCATTTCTGGCTTTGGATGATTCGGTAGCCCCACTGGTGATTTCCGTAGTCCAAATTCTTATCTGAGTCTTTGATACCTAGCTTGGTGCGCATGGTATGGAAGGTATTGGTGAACTCGGGAACTTCTTGGCCCTTTATTGTGAGAGTGTGGTCCATCTCATGTATTGTTCCTCATAGTTTCCAAATGGGTAGTATTGTTCCTCACGATCCACAAAACTCAAGTGGGCTCCTGCCTCAGATTCCTTTGTGGAACTTTTGTCCCAATGAGTTTCCACCAATGTTTGACATGGGGAGTCTTAAGGAGTGCTAAGGTGATCTTTCCCTGTCCGGGTGCACTATGAATGAGAAATAACCTTCTAGCAGATTTAATCCATTTATCTAGGGCATCTCAAGATCTATTTGACCTTCAAATACCGAAATATCAAAAGTTAACTTGTACCTTGAAAGGCTATGTGCCTCCAAAGTGGTCGCCATGAATATACCATGCTATCGACATGCTGGAAGGATGTAAAAATTCCTTCATCATTCGGCCCCTCTGTCACAAGGAGAGCTTGCTCAAGCAATGATCGATAGATCGCCCTCCGCCGTGATTTTCTTTTCTTCCGCCATTGAGGGTTTCTTGGTGTGCTAGAGAAATTATCTTCAAGAGAGACAGTCTCGAGAACCAACTTGCTATACTCGACCTCATCGGGGACATGCAAAAAACGATCACATGTTCGCTCATACCACTGGATCCAAATTATTTTTGGCAATGAACAGAGAGCCGAGATATAATAAAGAAATGCAATGTGAGATATTGCAAGATATATTCAATAATATACATAAATACATCAGATATGCAACCATAAACACAAATACAATAATACACATTTCTATTAATCAAAGAAATGCATGTAGACTGTAAAAATATAGAGGAAAGACTTCAGAATGGTGGCTTATCTCCTCGAAGAGATGTGACGGCTACCGTGATTCAAGAAGATGGTTACAATGAGGCTCTAGAGGCCTTTTACAATCGAGAATGCCAAAGTCCTAGACATCCAAAAAATCCCAACCCTAGGAGAGAGATGAAGCGCCAAAGTCATGTGGGCCCTGCTTGGGTGTTGGCATCAACTTCCCTGTGGTCGTAACTTTTGCATAATGACTCTGCTTTTTAGGCGTGGGATAGCTCGCTGGAAAGGTATCGGCCAAGGAGATTCATTTTGGGGCTCCACCATGCCTTCATATATCATTGAGAACCTATATCTCTAAAAAACTTCATTTAGGCCCTCAAAATGGCCCCGGAAGTGAAAACCTGCTAAAAATAGTAAATTGCCAAAATGGCCAGAAAACTGTTTTGAGCCATTTGGAAAAGGTGGGTGGCCCCCAATATCCACCTGGATCAAGAGGAGCATTCTTTATATATGTTGTTAGATTGATGACAAGAAAAGTACCAATGGAGGATAATTATTTCTAGGAAAATATATATTATCATCGTTGAGCAAGAAGCAAACTTCAATATCTCTATCCACAATAGAAGCCAAATATATTTCAGCAAAAACATGTTAGACACAAGTTCTCTAGATGAAGAAGACATTGAAGGTTATCAAGGTAGAATATGATCAACCAATATCAATAATATTCGACAACACAAGTGAAAGAAACATTTCAAAGAATCCTATTATGCAATCAAAGATGAAACATATTCCCATCAAGTACCACTTCCTAAGAGAACAAGTAGTTTTGAAAACTGTTAAGCTGGAATACATTGCCACCAAAGAACATGTTGCAGATATTTTTACCAAACCCCTTCCTAGATACACATTTGAATATCTCAGATAGAATATGGGAGTGATATCCCTCTCATCTTGTTAGTATAGGGAAGAACAAGCTCAATGGGATCAACCCTTTTCCATTGATGCCAAAGGGGGAGAATTTGCAAACAATGGAAGAATGACAGGCACAAGGAGAGTTGTAGACATGAATTGAATAAGGGTTTCCACCAATGACAATGGGGGAGATTGTTGGAAATATTGTTTTCATTGATGTCAAAGACATGGGGATACTACAAGACCAAGATAAATATTGCAAGATGGATATTGTTGGAAATATTGTTTTTGGATTTTTGATACTTAGTTTGGATACCCTATCTTTGAAGGCATTTTTAGTCTGAAGACCTAGCTCAAATGGGAGCATAGGATATATGGTTGAAAATATATTTTCGATGCCTTTCAATGGTATATGTAACTCTCTCTAACTCCATAGGAATGAGGAGATATGGAATATTGTATCAAGTCAACCCAACCAGAAAGTACAGGTCGACCTAGCCCGTTTTACAAGTCGGTCCTATAAGTGAACACATAAACACTATAAATACATGATATATGTGTGTATTTGAAGAGCCTACAAGCAACAAGAGTAAGAACAAGTGCACAAGCAAGAAGAGTAAGAACAAGTGCACATACAATATATGGGTGGAAAAGAGGAGATGGGGATTATTCTTGGGGTGTAAAGGTGCGCAAGTGGATTTTTCTCAGAGTTTAAAGGGTGTGCTATAAAGGACTAAGGTTTATGATGTTGAAAAGTGTGTTGTTTTGATTTTGTGATGCTGCAGTCTAGAACTATGTTTTAAGAATGATACTATGGTGTTCACTAGGGAATGAAGGCCAAATATGACTAGGGTTTGAAGCTATATCTAGGGTATGAAGCAAGGAGAAGAACCGAAGCATGAAAGTTGAGGGTATGATGATGCTATGAAATACATGAAGTATGAAGCATTCAAGTGAATTTAGAAGTACTCTGAGTATGGAGATTTTATATTTGTTCCTATACAGGTATTACTGTGTTAATGGTGCTCAATTGAGAAGATTGATGTCTCTAGTAGGTTGGTGTCTGTTATCCCCATTTTGTGGATAACTAAGAAGATTATGTCTCGAGGCCCTCAGGTTGTAGATATGGAGTGTTGAGAGACTACATGACTAGCAGTATCCTTTTGCACAAATGGGTACCCTTCTCACCACCACAGTGGTCATATATTTTCAGATGGTATCCACCAAACCAACTGGCTTCCGAGAGGAAATGGGCCTTGTTCCATGAGGTACAAGTTAGGTATTATGGTAAGTGTCATTTCAATATTTTAGGCATTTTAGTATGTTGTGTCTTAGACTACTTTAGATTTTATGATATATGCTTGGACATTATGCCTTTTCCCATGTTTCACCCTGGTGGTTGACATTGTGCCCTAGTAAGTGGTCTTCCTTGGGAATGGGTTTTATACCAGGAACTCCCTTGAAGATCCATATTACCATTCCCAACCATACTTACCACTTTCCATCACTATTTCCCCCCATTTCCTTATCTCTTGGGATTTTAGGGTGTATTGACCCAAGAAGGGATTTTCCCTCATTCTATGGGAAGAAGGGGATGAAGGCATAGAGGGATTATTGTTGGGTAAAAACTAAAAGCCTATATATAAACCTTCTAGATGCTTCGCTCATGGAATCCCCCAAGAAAGCAATGAAATTCTTATCTATAAGAAAAGGGTGACCCACAAGAATAATGATTATGAATGTTTAAAGGGTTAGTTGGAGGATAGGAGGTCTCATCACAAGATGAACTATCATTATCATGGATATTTAGTGGTATGATATTACCATAATCTGGTCACCAAGTTAGGGTAATGGCTCTCACTTGCATGGATGAGAGAAAGGGGGTCTTGTCACGAGCCAACCTTTTCATTTCCACTAAGTGTTTGTGAGTGACACTATCATTATCTAGAAACCATGCCAGAACAACATCCTTTAACTTGTCCCTAAATTTTGAAACAAACAAAGAATGGAAAAATGATGGGCTTGGAAAAATTGCATTGCAAATGAAGGTGCCACACACCCTCTACAAAGGAACCCATGAATGAGACACTACAACCCCTTGTATGTCATGAAAACCATGCCCATTGAGTCTTGATACTTAACCACTTCATTCACTTTACATGGATTATAGAGGGATCCCTTGGAAACACTCCTTGACCTAGGGAAAGATCTACCCAATAGGACACCTCGTCAACCCTCCCATATCCAAGCTTGGCAAGTCACATAATGTCTTTGAGCACTTAATTATTTGACAAGGTAATATTTGATGCAGATGCTTAGGTGGATCATTTATTAAATTGATTTACTTATCGTGATTCCATGACTTGTGATCCTTGGAGGGTGTGCTTACTTGTCTTTGTAGGACCTAGTTGGTGGACAATTTTGGAAGAACAAGCATAGCTTGGGCTTCCTTGGGGATGCAATCCCATAGATTGGATACCATGGGTCCACATGCTGGATCACAAAGAGAAAGTTTTGAAGACCTAGAAGATGATGTGGAATACCTATCCCAACACTCACATGCCAAACAATTTTCCTATGAGAGGAAAAATACCACCTTTTTAGGCTTGAAACCATCCTTGGGGGCTAGGGTTTGGTGGTGAGACATGGACGAGTGTGCATCTTGGTGAAAGAAGTCTTTTATCATGAAGAAGAGGATGTGTATTGATGACATGTGGCCTTTTGAGGCCTAACCATGCTACTACAACTCCAACAGCGTGGTCAAAAAGGAAAATGTCCCCTAAAAGGGATATGTCACCTTCATTTTATGGTTTTCTTTGTGCAAAAGTGAAATTAAAGTGAATTTTTAATTATTATCTTTGTAAAGGGGAAATATTAGGGTTTTTGACCCCTAGTCTTGCGTTTTACCCTAAGTTGTGTGGACAAACTATCTGAGTGAAATTTTGTATAAATAAGAGATCATAAGATCTCATTTTAACATAACTCTCCCATTGTGAGAAGTACATGGCTGAAATTGTTTCTACCTTTGGAGTTATTATTGTCGCTTGTGCTATGGAATAGTTTCTTTGGTTATGGTGATAATGATGATGATGCGCCATCTCTTGGAGGTCCCTTCTATCTTATTGTGGTGGATTACATTGGCATGTTAAAGGATTTTCTTGTATTGGTATGGTTCTTTACTTTGTTATTATCATTGGTAATTCAAGTTAAGGTTGTTTTGGATAAGGCTAGATAGGGGGTATAATCATATACACCCCTATCCTAGTTTCCACCATAATTGTTAAGCTTTAAAATTGTCTGCAAAGGTTTTGGTTAAGGAAGTATAAGGATATACACCCCTTAATTTCAAACCCTAGACAATTTACTTGTCTTGGGGAATAAGAGGATTTATACCCCCAAGGATGTAGTATTCATAGCTCTTTCTCTAAGATCCCATTAACCCATAACTAAAGGCACTAATCATTGCATTGGATATATAAAAGAGTGCATTGGTAAACATGAAATTTCAAGATTTCAGTTTTCTCTCACTTGAGGTTTGTTCCCCTAGCCTTGAGCTACCTTGCCTCATTCAGGCATCCCCTTTCAACCACAATTTATTTCTTCTGTATTAAAACTAACATAAAGCCACTAGGGCTGCACTAACCCTATATAAGTAGCCCTAACTAGCTCCTAAACTAACCCTAGACTAGCCCTAAAAATCCGCCCTAACCTCCTACTAACCTAGGCGCACTTATTGAGCTAACTAGGAGTTGATTTGATTGGATAATTTTTCCGTTATAGGACTTGGTTTGCTACATCCATAAGGCTGGTGCATTTACTACAGAAACTCTAAACACAACTTCACTCATAACTTACCTTTCTACTTCAATATTTTCTAAAAGTTTGTCACTTTATTCTACTTGTTTAAATACAATTTTTGGTGGATTATTTTTTGGATTTTGGTGGATAGATTCACTGTTGTCACAAAAAGTATCCTACAGCCATAAGGATGAAAAATAAATCCGTATACATATTTGATGACAGCCATAACTCATTTTCAAAAGTCTCATGCTATAGATCGTGAAATTCTCTAGTTTTTATCTAATTTTTTTCAAGCACATTTCATTGGACTTTTAGAAACTTGCTAGAAACTCTAATACTTGTTTATTTGCTAATATATATTGTTATATGTTTCTGTAAATTAGGGATAGAAAGCCTAACTTTCTCATCCAACTAACACATTATACTACATAATGGTTTTCATTGTGTCTTGGGCAGGTACTCATTTCTCGACAATTCATCCAAGGCTTTGGAAGCCCCTTGAACCTTTCCAAGACTCTTTCCCAAGACCTTCATACCATTTAGAATTTACCTCTAGGGGAATCCTATTCATATTCATCCTTTTCCATTTCATTCCCCCTAGGGTCACCAAGATTCCCCCCTTGAGGTGACTACCTCACCTCTAAAGTGATGGGGACACCTTCCTAAGGTGATAGTGGGAAGGTTCCCTCCTAGTTGTTGCCAATTGGTAGTTGGGCCAGGATTTTCCAAACCTACAACTTGTGTGATAACATTTTGGCGCCGTTGTCGGGGAGGATTTTGAATCCTCTTCAGAACCCTAACGACACTTTGGGAAGCTTTCTCAAATCTTTTTGCCTTAGCTTTCCTGGTGACTCCACCAAGGGACGTTCCCTTTCCACCTTTCTCGATAAGCTTTTCCTAAATATTTTATGGCGACTCCACCCCCCAGAACCCTTCCTTTTCCAAACCTTTCCCCCCTAGGAGGTTTAAGCCTTCTACGGTTTACCAAAGAAGGCCTCCTCTCAAGTCTCTCATTTTTAAAACCCTCTTCCAAGATACACTTCCTCTTGCTCCAATGGATCACCCATGGGAAAAGGACCTCTACAAACCTCTTAACATGTCAAATATCCAAGGATTCCCTAACACAATGCCAAAAGAGTCTAACAAGTGGTTTCCAAAGTTCCCCGGAAACAATGTAGTGACCACTAAGGATCATATTTATGTCATGGGATAAGACATGGAAAATGTAGGTATTGAGCATGAAGACTTGGCCATGAAGTTATTCGCTTCATCATTGACTGAAGAATCTCTTGATTGGTTTAGAGGCCTTCCTGACAATCATCTCATGTCCTAAGAAGCTTTTTCCAACTTAATTAAGAGAAGATGGTAAACAAAAACAGACGATGGGACACTTGGAGCTCAGTTCAATCAAATAAAGAAAAAGGAGGATGAAACAGTGAAGGAATTCAACACTAGATTTGACAGATTGCACAATCATATTCCAGCAGAATTCCATCCTATAACATCATCAGTTCGTCTCCTTTATATGAACGCTTTTGGAGGGAAATTTTTCTTCATTCAAAAGGACAAGAATCCCACATCATTGGTGCAGGCCAAAGAATGCACTGCTGACATTGACTAAAATATCCTTGATTTAAGGGTGGAACCTTTTCAATACCCCTATGTCAAGGCTGAAGCAAAAACTAAGGTTTCCAACAATAGTGCCCTTGATGTGATTTCCCTCTTGAATTAGAAACAGATCATATGAGTTCTTAGTTCACCCAGGTGTAGAGTCATATTATGGGTCATTTGGATACTATGGAGAAGAATCAATCTCTTCCCAGACCTCAATTTACTAGAAAACATAAATATGCCACATGTTGGAAACCAAGACCTCAACAAGAGGCAAAGGCCCCATATAGTTAGAAACCAGTTGGGATAGTTGACATAGAATCTTGGTGCCTTCCATGCCAAGAACCTCATAAAGAAGATGAATTCCTCCGATGAGATGAAGACTCTCCTGATGATATGAACTTCATATATATTATATGTGTTTTCCAATAGGAGCAAGTCACTCAAGAACAGATAATTGAAGCCATAAGACAAGGAGAAAGAGAGGGGAGACTTCAGGCCTTGAATCAATTGAAAAATGATCAGAAGAAGGAATTAAGGAAGAGGGAATATATGACTTATACTAGAAGGAATAAAGTTTCATCCCCTCCATCTCAACCTGACATTTCTCTTTCATAAGCAAGGAAGGTGGCTCCACCTCCTCCACCTCCGATACGTGATTTTCTTCCTAATCCAACTCCTATAGATGATATTCAGTTAAATATAGATGTTGCAAACATGTTTGGAAAACTGAATATGAAAATACTAGTAACAGAGATGTGTAAGATCCCTTCTGTAAAAAGGGAATTTTTGAAACTTTTACAGGTTCCAACCGAGAAGGAATATCCTCCTATCATCTTGAACACCATGTATCCCGATCGACCAAGGGACATGAATCCTCCCTTATACCTATCATTAGGCATGGATGGCCTCCGTTTGAATAATTTTATGCTTGACTCTAGTGCCTTAGAAAATGTCATGTCTTTGAAGGTGGTGTAACAACTTGGTCTGAATATAACCCGACCCTATGGAAATGTATGTGGTATTGATTCAAGAAGGGTCAAGGTCTTTGGGGTGTGTGAGGACATTGATGTTTTCTTGATTAATTTTCCACATATCAACCTCCTCATGGACATATTAGTGATCAATGTTACGGATGATTGTGGGATGATCTTATCAAGGACCTGTTCCTCTACCCTTGGGGATTTCCTTAGAATGATCCTTAGACATGCATACATTCCCATGGGCGATGGAACATATGAAATATTACATAAAAAGGAAAATAATGATAAACATGTGATGGATCCAAGTGGTCCTAATTATGTTAGTGAACAAAATTATGATGTGCCCCATAGATTATTGAGTATGATCCATCCGATATACCCTTCATGTAGGATGACTCCATAGAGATTTGTCTCCAATGGACAGATGAATACAAAGAGAAACTTGCAAAATACCATGGGAAGGAGTTAGGGTCTATCCATATTATGAAGAAAGATGGAGAAAAACATGAAGACATCACCAAAGAGACAGTTCGTACAAAGCCTCCTTCACATCCATGCGTTGAGAATACACCTTGCATCAATTTTAATGAAGGAATTATGTGCTCATGTAGGACAAGAAAAAGGGCAAGCCTAGATATGACCAAAGAGATAATATTTCATGGCTTGGCCCTTACATCATCGAGAAGAAGTACGATAAAGAAAAGTATTATCCGATCACCTTAGATGGGAGAAATATGCCATTACCAGTGGATGGATCTCTTCTCAAACATTATGTTTAGGTCACATGACTTCTTCAGATCCCGTGCCCCAGGTAAGTAGGTGGATCATATTGATTTACCCAAAATTTTCATATTGATTCCTCATATTAGTTTAGATGTATTTGATTTTCATTTTTCTCTACATTCATATTGATTTCATGCTTAGTTTAGAATTTTTTGAAAAAATGTCAATTTTTTTTTTCTAGATTATCTATCATTTTGTATTTTATATATGGATAAAAGGGTGATAGCACCACCCTAGATGCTCTGATCCATTTGTTTGAGTTTTGGTAAACACAGTTCTACCAAGAGATGTTGCAGTTCTCATGCACTCTATGGTGAACACATGTCCCCAAGTAGGAGCCAGATGTTATCCCCATCTTGTGGATAACTAAGGCGATTATGTCTTGAGGCCCCCATGTTGCAAATATGGAGTCCTAAGAGACTACATGAGTAGAAGTATCCTTTTTCATAGATGGAGACCCTTCTCACCACCACGGAGGTCATAGATTTTCAAATGGCATCCAACACACCAATTGGCTTCTGAGAGGCAATGGGCCTTTCTCCATGAGGTACAAGTCAGGTATTATGGTAAGTGTCATTTCAATATTTGAGGAATTTTAGTATGTTGTGTCTTAGACTTCTCTAGTTTTCATGATATATGCTTGAAAATGTTGATTAGGGTTGGTTGTCATTGATGTCAACCCTTGAATGGGAAACTTTGACTCTTTTGTGGACAAAGGAGTACTTGTTGGTTACTCAAGTACAAGGAAAGAATACAAGTGTTATAATCTAAGATTGAACAAAGTTGTGGAAAGAAGCAACGTAACAATTGATGAAACAGATAGACTAGAATAAAAGGAAGAAAATGAATCAATGAAATAGCCCTTAGAAGAAGAAGAAGAAGATGAAAATGAAGTAGAAGAGGAAGACGAAGAGAATCCGACAGAAACAAAAGAGCAAGTTCAACAAGTATCTCCAATGACACCTAGCAAATGAGTACATAAGAATCATCCTTCAAATCAGATTATTGGAAACAAAGATGTAGGAGTTGAGACTAGAAGAAAAATCTATTCAACAGAACAAACACACCTAGCACTCTTATCTACAATTCAACCAAACTGTTTTGAAGAAGAAAACAAGGATGAATTTTGGAATAAGTCCATGGATGAAGAATTAGATCAAATAGAGAAAAATGACACTTGGGAATTGGTTCCAAGACCAAAGAATAAGAATGTAATCGACACAAAATGGGTTTTCAGGAATAAATTAAATGAAGATGGACAAGTTACAAGGAACAAAGCTAGATTGGTATGTAAAGGATATGCACAGATTGAAGGAATCGATTTTGAAGAGACATTTTTCCCAGTTGCCAGAATGGAAGCAATCCGTTTGCTTTTAGCCTATGCATGCTCCAAAAATGTTAAAGTATATCAGATGGACATAAAATCAACTTTTCTAAATGCGGAGCTTGAAGAAGAAGTCTGTTAGGACCACATATTGTACCTTTTTGCCCATACTTTTTGCCATCATTATACCCTTCATCACTTATATTTAGACTCATAATATCACTTCATCTGATCATTCCAAAGTATACAACGTCCTTTCTCATTACTATATGCTTAATCTGTTTTGCATAATATTTTACATTACTTTTGTACTTAACCATTGATTAGAAGTGCATAAGTGTCCATAGCTACCGGTCGGCATTTGAAGCCTGTCTTTGGCTCTGAAGCTACATCCAAGATCATTGTTCTTGAACTAATGTGAAACCATAGACTGCTACCACTGATCTGAGAATTATCATAGAAACAGACTGCTACCGCAGTTCAAAATTGTGAATCTTGAAACACTTGGTATCCACCGCAGGATTCGAGAATTACAAAATGTTAAACCTGAAGAGGAGACCGCCCGGAACCAAGCGATGTCGATTCTGGGTTAAGCGATCCAGCGCCATTACGATCAAGCATAATTCCACATGGCCTAAGCGACGTGATTGTGATCTTGAAAACGACCATCCGGCAATGATGAGAAGGAGTTATTACACCGATCGTAACGAGCAATACTCCGTGGGAGTTCTACCTGTATTAGCATTCGCTTGCGTGAGAATAGGACATCCTATTTTGATTTAGAAAGAAGATCCGATTTAGGATAGGATTGAGATATTCTTTGTAATGATTGTATCGAGGTATTTCCCCTTTAAATTCAAGGGAAATCACAATTCGAGGAATCCAAGTTTTTATACATTGAAGCAACTCCAGAGAAGAGGACGTATTCTATTCTTTCAACTTGTAATGTGATATTTCCCCGACGGATGAATATAAAAGCGCTTTGAGTATCCTTCTCTAGCTTTTTTGTTTCAGGGGAATCTTGTGGGAGGGCCCACCTTCATCACAGATTCACCCAGTAGATAAGTGTGTTAAGTATAATTTTTGTTTATGTTTTTGTTTCATGTCATTTCTTTGAAGCAGTACATTTTTAATGATTAACTTTTGTTGAAACACTACTGACTCTATCTCGGTTATTGAATGAAATTTATAATCCTTTTATCAATCTTGTGTGATGATAGTTGTGTGAGGTTATGAGAGAGAATTGGTTAAAGGTCACTTACTTTCGAACCGAAGGGATGAACATCCATACCTACAGTAGAGTTCATTTTATATACATTACATGTGTGTACTAGCTAGAGAAATTGGATTCCAAAGAGATGTTCACACTTTCGAGAATGAAAGGGACCCAACACCTTTCCACTATAAGATTTCCTTTGCCTTTGAAGGGTCTAGTGCTAGCTAGAGATTTGGTTAATTGTTCCTGCTCAGATAGGAAGGGACTTTAACACCTTGTCTCCACGTAGATTTCCTTTACCCCTACAAGAGTGTGTGATAGCAGAATTTGGTTAGAATATTTCCACCTTTCAGAGACAGAGAAAGGGACTACATATGCTTTTGGGTTTCGTTACCTGCGAGTATTGTTAGCCGGGGATTGGACTAGGGGTTCCTACTCATAAGGAAAGAACCAAAACTTATCTGATTCTCTGTGGAGCTTTCCTTAGGTGTTAGCGAGCTGGGTTAGAGATCACTGCTTTCAGGAAAGAAAGGAATCAAGCGCCTGTTCTCTGTAAACCCCAACTTCACAAGTGTGCTAAGCGAAGTAAAAGGCTTAAGGCTCCTTCTTAGGCAGAAGGAACTAAGTGCTTTGTTTTTACGCTGGATAGAGTTATCTTTTTCCTGCATTATTGTTTTCATAAGCCAAGAGAAAGAGTGTTAATGCTTTAGTCTGTTTGAGTAAAGTGCTGACTACTCACGATTCCTGAGAATAGTTGTTCTTTCCCATTGCAATTATTAATTTAATGTAATCCAGTTATTAGAATTGATCTTTTTAAGGAACGCGATAGGAGATTGCTACGTGGTTTAATTCAGAGCTTTAGTTCATTGAGAAAGTATTATTAGTATATATTTCTTACTACAACACTTCAAGTTGCTTTTGGAATCGAGCATATCGCGTGGCGTGGCTATCTTTGAAACAAAAAGACTTCCTTGGGTTGATAATTTATGTTTTCACTTGGTTGTTTTAAAATTAATTAAAGCAATTATAGTGACCAACTTGCATTTTAAACGTTGCGAGGGAGATAGCCTTCATAAGATTTCAAATCACTTGTGATTTCTTTTCTTTAAGTAAAAATAAGTACGTGAGAGGACGCAAATACCCCAAAGATACTAACCCCACCGGTGGCAAAGGAAAAGGAAAGGAGGAAGAAGAACAAATTGGCGATATTACATCCAAAGTTTGGATCTGGCATAGCGACCTAATCTTCAAAAACAGAATTCCCGACCTTCATTTCGAGCAATTTTTGGAATGGGGAAAGAAGTTTGGAATCCTGATACAGGAAGCCGGTAAGGAGACATCGAGGAACCAGAGCGAGTGCAGCAGGGGAGCAGACGGAGGAAAATATGGATGAGTTTAATGGCCGGTGCATCAAGAGCGAGGTGAATCACAGAGGAGGTGAAGATGAAAATTCTTTTTTTTCTACATTAGGATTTCCCTATTGGTGATTTCCCTAAGGGTAACCCCATGAAAAATATTCCACTCGGCATTGCCAGAGTGCATGGGTTATCTTGGGATCTGGCAATTTACAGCGTTTGAATTTGATATATTATATTTCAAGAAGTTCTAGTTATATTTATTGCTGGTAGAGATTATTTTCAACAACAAACGAGAGGAAATGCGCTCGGATGGTGTATGAGACCTTGGAGAACCGCGTAATCACATCATGGGATCAGGATCGTGAGAATTTAGAACAAAATTACGGACTCTTGTAGAGCGAGGAGAAAAAAGGGAGGGATGCTAAAATGATGCAGAAGAAGGCGAGAACCCTGGGGACTTTGTAGAGGAGGCTTCAATGCAATCCTGAGTCTAATTCATTGATGTAAAATGGATATTCTCAAAACTATTTTATTAAAGGAGTAAGGGATGACTCTCACCGGATATCTTGAACGTAGCGGAAGAGACATATCGAGGGCGCCATATGATGAAATTGCGAATTTATGCAAAAGATGTTCAAGGGGTACACCAAAGAAGCGAGAATGAACCGGCCGGGGACACTACATTTTCAAGAGTCTAGAAATCATCTAGTGGGGGAGCAACAAGAAGAGATAGGTGAAATCTATACGAAGAGATTTAAAAGCCCGAAATGCTGATCTCTTTTTGCCTCCACCGGTCTGGATACCTAGCGGATCAAGAAAAAGCAAAGCCCAGTAGAAGCGATGTCTATCTCTTTTAAATCCTCAATCTTGGGAGACAAACCTTACCAAGAGAGAATGTCCATTGGACGGGAAACCTATCTGCACTATTTGTGACAAAGATCATGATACTCAAAATTGTCCATCTTTACCGGGGATCAAGGCAACATTACAACCAACTGATGAGAAGTTGAAGCTGTCTATCTGACGACTCAAAGGAGACAATGGAAACGAATTCAGGTATGAGCTCTAACATGCCATTTACTAATCGTTGGAATAATTATTTTGCTTTCAATAAAATGAGCTATCCCCCTTACAATAAAATGAAATATAATCAAACGAACTATCCACCCATGCAACAAACTTACCCACCGTACGAAACAAACTTGTTTCGCTACGTAAATGAAATAACCCACCTTCCGGGTGATCCCTCAACATGGACCACATAGCTCAACAACAACGGACATACTCGAGAATCGGTGGAATCAAGATTGGAGGGATAACGGCACGCGCTACAAAATCCAAAATACCTCAATTCTCACGAAGCCACTCTTTTTGCCGATGAGACTCCTCCAAATAATAACCAAGCGATGCAAGGACCAAGGCTACCGTACCTTGAACCCCAACCCAAATAATAAAAGGTTGTACGTTGCATTACGAGGCATTTATAACAGGCCCACACTTTCCCTCCTCCTGCACAGTAAAGATGACATGCATCTTGATCCGGAGGTAAGTGGAGACCAAGCTATAGCTAATGTTACCTCTCTCGACAAGAGGGAAACAGGGAGCATGATGCATTTGAAAAGGTACAATCATCCTCAACAATGCTTGCTTCGGCTGACACCATTTCACAGTGTTTAGCCGACCAAAAGCACGACATGAGCCTTTAATCTCTTAGGTGAACTGCAGAATTTATATGTTAGAATTCCCCTCTTACAAGCACTCAGCGACGTACCCATCTATGCCAGAACAATGAGAAATATACGTGTCAAAAATCCACAGTGGAAAACCAAGGATCCCCTTACAAACCATGTTATGGGAGATCTGTCTAATGTCAGGCAAGACTCCCCCAATCAAATACGACGATCCTGGTCACCCTACCGTTACAGTACAAGTTGGAAAAACAATAATCCCTAGGTAATGTGGTGAACCTTGAATTAAAATGATCAATATCGCTGACTTTAGAAACTTTACAGTTGCTACAATTACAAGATGAAGTCCGAGAGACCCCAACTATCCTAGAAATGGCTGACCGATCCACAATTAAACGGAAAGGTCGTGTTAGGAACCTCTCCCGGCATCTACCGTGGAATCTGAAGGAATTATCAGTCGATTTTACGGTCAATTGCCGACCCAAGACAAAGTTGGGGGCCACCCTCTAATCTGAAGAGGCGGATCATGGTTATCTCGGTGATGCTTTATCGGTACGTCCGAGATCAATAGCCGTTTCATAACCGTTTGAAACGAAGCAGCTCACACTTATCCTCATGCTACATATGGCTGGTAATGATAATTCCGTTTGGGTAGAATTTGAGGATCAACCCACTCAACATCTTCTGACTATCGAACAAGCTCTAAACTTAAGAAGAAGACTCTCGCGGAGATGAAATCATCAATAATTTTATTTGAGAGCCCTCCTCTGTTACTCCACGCATTTATAATCAATTAATTGCAATGTTGGACTATGATAATCAAGAAAACCTTGATACGGAAGCCCACCTCAAATGCCTAAACTATCTCCTCCAAAAGCATACCAAATGAAATCGAACCTGTTAAAACATTAAATATAAACCCTCTCATTTTAACGGATCTTTGAAACCTGAGTTAATTAAAGAGTTCGCCGGAGAAAATAAAGCATTTACATGGGATTACACAGACATGAAGGGATCTCCCTTGACCTTTGTACTCATAGAATATACATTAAGGAAGGTTGTCGACCAATATGCCAACCTCAGCGACGAATGAACCCAAACTTAAAGAAATCCTGAAGAAAGAACTTCAAAAACTACTTAATCCAGGGTTTATTTACCCAATATCAGACGGTGAATGGGTGTCCCCATTGGTATCAGTTCCTAAAAAGAGCGGAAATGGAGGTGTGTGTAAGATTCTGGGAGCTTTAAAACAAAGCCATGAAGAGAACCACTCGCGCCATTCATTGATCAAGTTTTAGATGGTTGTATGGGAAGAAATTTTTCTCTTTCTTAGATGGTTTCAGTGGGTACAACCAGTTTAAAATTGCACCTCAATATCAAAATAAAACCACCTTCACCCGTGTAGGAACCAACGCTTCTGATCCTTCCATTTGGACTGTGTATTACTTCCGACAACAACCTCCAAAGGGCAGTTTTAGGAACCTTTTCTGATATGCTTAGTAATCTCCATACGATATTTTATGGATGACTTTATATGGTGTTTTCTTTTCGGGAAGCAAACCTTGAAGGTACTTAAAAAGATGCGCCTGGTAAACTTTCCTTAAGTACGAAAAATGCCATATGATGATGATTGAAGGAGTAGTGCTTGGACATTTTATCATCTCAAGGAATCGCCGGTGAACCATCCAAATACAAGTCATTAAAGGACCTTCCTACTCCCAAAACCCAAAAGAAAGCAGGAGGGTAAAGAAGCTTTCCTGGGACATGTCTTTGGATACCTAGGAAGAGATTTATTAAGAATTTTCCAAAATAGCTTCTCCGGTTATGTTTTCGCGATGAAAATGTTAGCGAATTTAATTGGACTGAATTGCAGTGAAGAAGCAATTTTAAAACAGCAAACGCCAGGGTATCCTGACCCTATCCTTAAGAGGGACGATTGGACCTCCTTTCACATATCCTCCGTGCCGGACAACTGTAAAAGTGTCTTGGGGCCGGGAAGAAAGAGATCACCTCCCTTACATGCTATATATTTCGTAAATTAAGAACATGTCCCTATTTGAACTTAATTATCTGATCCACTGAGAAGAGAAAGAATTCTTAGCATTGATTTATACAATTAATAAATTTAGACCCATTACATTATGCTTCTATTCTACTTTTGTCCTCTTGATCACTTTCGAGCTATCAAAATTACTTAATGAATAAACCTATCACAAATACTAGAATCGTCCACCATATAAAATTATTATTAAAAGATTTGATATAACAATAGTAAGATGGGCGGAAAGAGAATGTAGTTGCTGATTTCCTTTATCGATTGACAATCAATGATGATAACCGATTGGGTGATTCAACGATGAATATTTACATTAATTTCGCTCCCCTTTCACACCTTGGTATGGAATATTGCTAATTATTCAGATTCTTGGGGGAAGTTACCATCCATACCTATCCTAGGGAGGAAGTGAAATTATAGTCCATCAAGGGGTGCTTTCCGAATGGGTTGGATCAAAATTAAGGGTACCTTTTCCATACGGGGCCTGATCAAGAAATCCGTAGGTTTGTTCGAGAAGATGAGGTATATATGATATATTGGCTTGTCATGATGACCCTTGTGGGAGGCATTTTCGACAAAAGAGCGTATAAAATTCTACAGGATGGAATACTAACTATTAGCCCTCCCTCTTCAAAGTCACCAAAGAAACCAATGTCCAAGGAGCTGTGATAGCTTCAAAGTGAGGCCAATGAACCATGAGATTAAAACCATTAAACCCCGGGGTAGTGCTTGAACCGATTTGAAGAGATGGGCCTTAGATTTCATAGGACCCATCAACCCTCCATCCAATCAAAAAGTTTTTATACCCAGTGCACTGGACTACATGACTAAATGGGTGGAAATAGCCAAGGGTAGACTTGATTGGTATCTTGAGAGCGATAAGTTCTCTGGAGTTAAGCTAAAATCTCAGGAGGACCACTCTGTAGTTCGTGATCCGGAATATCGGTAACAGAGGAAGGCATAGTAGAAGTCTCAGGCCTCCCTAGAAATGGCGCTCGAGTGTTCAGTCAAAAACATATCATTAAGGATGTCCAGCAGAGCTTCTACCTGCTTGAGGAAAGAATTGTATTAAAGAGCAGAGGCGTTCAACTCCGATTCTTTGCCACCTCCATGGCGAAATTATGATTCATCCAAGCACTACGACCTGCGAAGGAGCTATGGAGTAGTCGATGAAGCCCTACGATTTCCTTGCTTTCCCATTTAAAAGAGCTGACAAAGCAGGGTTAACATTCCATATTATTTGTTGGGTTGTTTAAAGAATATGGTACATTACTGTCGAAAGGAAAAATATCCAACTCTGTCACTTACCCACCACCGGTTTGTTCAATTACTCATCAATAGGGTTTTTGAGCAATGGAACCATCCATTAAATAATCCGCCGCCAAATCCACTGCATCCAGGTAGCCAGTCCACGAAATTCACGAGGCCGACCAGCGAGCCAAAACCCCAGTTTCCCGAAATACCCGTAGCCGCCCACGCGACCAAGCCGGTCCCCTACCAGCGCACGAGATAAGTCACGCATACCGCACGAGTCTTCCCACTTCCAGCCCTCCACATTTCTAGTGGTGAAGCTCAGACGAGAAAATGTCCCTCCCTATCATCCGGAAGAGAGACCCCCGCAGCAGCGAGGATGTATTGCACCACCTCAACAAAAGCGAACAAAGAGCCTCAATAAGGCCACCCTGGATGCCCTCTACCCTAGACACCCCATCTATTCGACTGATACGCTGTACATATTCCCAAACCCTGGGACCGTTGCCTATTCCAACCTCGGTGGTGAACACCAGCAACACAAGAACCAACCACCAATATTGACTTTCGGGAATCAGAAGCCCAGACATCAATTATTTTTTAAGTAGCTGAAACACAAACAGCCACCCACGATTAGTGAAACACAGAACAGGCCAGGTATTTGAAGTTAGATTCTGGATATCGAGGACCCACAGGATGTTTCTGCTGACACAACGTTGGATGAAACCTAAGAACCGATAGGTTTTGATTCAAGAAATCCCGAGACCCTCGGGTCGCTTTTGTAACACAACATCCGTGGTGAACCTAAGAACCGATACCAGGTTACTGAAACTCTGGAAGTGGGACCCGAGATAGCAGCTTGTACCGGTGGCTGAAACGCAAGAACCGATATGATATTGACGTGAAATTAGGGAATCAAAGGTTGAGAGTGCGCTGAAACACTACCCTACACCCGGAAGTGGAAACCGCAAGCATCGGTTACTAAATTCTATGGTACTTCCCACCGGACATCCGCTCATGTAGGGATAGCAGGCCTATCCCCAAGAACCAGTCACCTTTAAATCCAAACAAACAATGGCCGGTGTCTTGAGCCAGAGTTTTTAAAGTCTCAATTGGAAAACTATCAGCAAGAATTAACCAGGGAAAATGAGGCATATGAAAAAGAATTAAAACGGTATGCTTTGGAGCCGAATAGCAACCATGAACAAACTACAGAAAGCATATGCGAGGAATATATGTGCTGCCAATGCGGGATATTTATTATCGGGCATGATATAAAATCATTCAAGTGCCACTACCGGGGAATGATCCCTCCTCCTTCCCTTTTATGAAGCAAGAATTAAGATAGAACCTGTTGCAACACAAGAACCGGCCGGGTTCTTCGGGGATCAGAAAGTCCCTCTTGTTGTCCAGCTGAGTACAAAGCGGTGCCATGGAGGAAGTTACCCTCCAGTGAAAATCAAATCTCCACTTCGGAGCAGGTCCATCAAAACCATGCCTAATCCACTACATCGCGTTAGAGCCTCAGGACTTCTCACTTATTGGGACCGAACTTGTACGAAATACAAAGAAATGGAAGAAGGGTATGCTTTCGGACCGCCGGGCCCAACATGCACCAAAATTTTACGAGGCAAAACCTGGATGAATCACACCTTCTCAAATTGGGAAGCATTGGACTTGATAGCCGGGGAAGTTCGAGAAGTCAAGAGGAAAAATAGGGATTTAAAAGCTAGAATGATCATGGCATTTGATGAAGTCGATTAATGGCCACAAGAAACCATCTTGTAACTATTCTTTATTTCTCACACGAAGATCGTAATGGTTTGATTAAAGTCTATTAGCAAATACATAAAGTCATTTCATGATGATTTATTAAAACTTTGTAAATTTTGCCTCCACCCGGATATCCGGCCACCTCCTATGTGACATACTTCCATAATGAGGGCTCTTCAAAATAGAGGCTCAATATAAACCCTCTTGTTGGAGATGTCCAATTTAGAGCATTTACTTCTTTTCTTCTGATCAAATTTTGTGTGAGGTGATTTTTAGAACGCCAAAGCACCAGCGAACAATAAACTCCCTGCGGATTGGGCGAAGGAACCAGGAAAGGGCCGACTGATTTATTTGAATATTATGAGGTCTTAGGAAGAGCAACAAGGGTAGTGGGCATGTTCCATGACTCCTGGGTCGGTGAGTACTCCAAGAATGTCGACCAAAAACATCGGTGCCATAGAGATTCACCGCCCCCTCCGGGCCAACAACTTTGTTTTAATGACCAATCCCACTGAAAGGCAACAAGCTTACAACCCTTTTGGTCCGACCAGCTTAGAGCGAAAATAATTTCAAAGGGTACCAACTACATCGGTCAAGCCACTAGACATTGTCGCGAAAATTGGATGGAGATTACAAATTTTACTCCCTCCTTCGGCTGCCAATAGAAACATATCAAGTCAATTACTCGGTGTCTCAAAAGTAAAGGGAGCGATGGCATGGCAAAGCTTACCGCCAGTCCGGGGGTTCAAGAAACCTATGAACTGGTGCGGAGCTACTACTTGGAGTAAATTTGCGGTGGAACCGATCCAGGGCTTCGATTCGGAGGAATTAGGTTACTTTGGTTAGTACAACACATGAAATTTGGGGGGATAATTCTGGGACCACATATTGTACCTTTTGCCATACTTTTGCCATCATTATACCCTTCATCACTTATATTTTAGACTCATAATATCCACTTCATCGATCATTCCAAGGTATACAAGCGTCCTTTCTCATTCTTATGCTTAATCGTTTTGCATAATATTTTACATTACTTTTATACTTAACCATTGATTAGAAATTATAAATGTCCATAGCTATGAATCCCGGTATTTTGAAGCTGTCTTTAAAAACAGTATCCGAATCGCATTGTTGAACTAATCGCCAGAAACCACTTGAACGCTACCACCGGTCAGAATTGCATATGCGAAACGGGCTGCTACCACCGGTTCAAGGGCGTAGATCTTGAAACCGCGGAGGTATCCACCGCAGTTCGAATTGCCGAAATGATGAACCGCGAGGAAGGAGACGCCGGAATTAGCGATGCCATTATAGTTAGCGGTCGAAACCCGACCACGGTCAAGGCGCCAATTCCGTGGCTGAACAACCTTGAATTTCGTTACGAAACGACATCGAAATGACCCGATGAGGAAGGTACATTACACCCGATCGTACCGGCAATACTCCGTCAGAGTTCTGGCTAGCATTATTCGGTCGCGTGAGAATAGGACATCCTATCTTTGATTTAGAAGAAGATCTGATTTAGGATGGGATTCAAAATATGCTTTGTAATGATTGTATCCGAAGAGTTTCCCCTTTTAAGTCAGAGGAATTCACCATTCGAGTTATCCAAGTTTTGATACATTGAAACAACTCCAGAGAAGCAGGACGTATTCTATTCTTTCAACTTGTAATGTGATATTTGGACGGGGATGAATATAAGACTGCTTGAGTATCCTTCTCTAGCTTTTGTTGGGGAATCTTGTGAAGGGAGGGCCCAACTTCTTCAAAAGATTCACCCATAATATTTGTAGTATAATAATATGTAATTTCTATTTACGTTTGTTTTTAAGCTACGTCATTTTCCTAGCTGAAACAACTACATTTTAATGAGATTACAGCACCTGGCGAAACACTCTTGACTCTGTCCTGGGTTATTGAATGTTGAAATCCCAGTCTAGCTTTTATCAATCTTGTGTGATGATTGTGTAAGGGTTAGCAGAGAATTGGTTAAGGTCCTTGCTTTCTCGGACAAAAAGGGATCGAGACATCATACCCTATGTAGAGTTCATTTACTTTATTACATGTGTGCTAGCCAATTGGATTTAAGTCTTCCACCTTTCAATTGAAAGGGACTACAACACCTTTCCCTATGTAGATTTCCTTTTCCCTTGCAATTGTGCTAGCCGGGGAGATTTGGTCAAGTGTTCTGCTCAGGATAAGAAGCCCTCTGTAGATTTCCTTTTCCTTTGCAAGTGTGCTAGCCAGAGATTTGGTCAAGTGTTCCTGCTCAGATAGAAAGGGACTTTAACACCTTGTCTCCTGTAGATTTTCTTTACCCCTGCAAGTGTGCTAGCCAGAGATTTGGTTAAAGTGTTCCTGCTCAGAAAAAAAGGGACTACAACACCTTGTCTTCTGTAGGTTTCATTTACCTCTGCAAGTGTGTTAGCCAGGGATTGGACTAAGGGTTCCTACTCAGAAAGGAAAGAACCAAAACATCATGTTCTCTGTAGACTTTCCTTAGGTGTTAGCCAGAAACTGGGTTAGAGATCCCTGCTTAGAAAGAAAGGAATCAGACTGCCCTGTTCTCTGTAAACCCCAACTTCACAAGTGTGCTAAAACAGAAGTAAGGCTCAAGGCTCCTGCTTAGACAAAAAGGAACTAAGTGCTTTGTTTTCTGTTAGATAGAGTTAATTGTTTTCTGCATTATTGTTTTCATGAAAAGAATGTTAATGCTGAAGTCTCTGTTTGAGAGTAAGGGTCTTGTTCTCTGATTACAGAATAGTTGTTCTTTCCCATTGCAATTATTAATTTAATGTAATCCAGGATTCTTAGATTGATCTTTAAGGAACCGCAATAGGGAAATTACTTTCCTGTGATTTAATTCAGAGCTTCAGTTCATTCAAGTATAAATAGTATATATTTCTTTACTACAACACTAAGTTGCTTTTGGAATTGAGCATATACTGTGCGTGTCTATCTCTCGAAACAAAAGACTTCCTTGGGTTGATAATTTATGTTTCACTTGGTTGTTTAAAATTAATTAAGCAATTATAGTGACCAACACTAGCTACCTCAAATGCGTTCAGCAATGTGTTGAAAGCTGGATAGGTTATCAGTTCCATTTTCCTATTCGGTGGATGCCAGTAGAGAAATATCAAGTTCATCATAAGTTGCCCAAGAAGGTTGAAACAATAGCTTGGCAAAGGCTACAACGCGTTCAAGGATTCAGAGCTCCAACAGACATAACTTTCCACAGCTAATGCTTAAGTAATTTGCACGCTCAGAGTCGGTATTCAGATTCTGATTCAGATTGAAGTTGCCTGAGGACATGCAACCTTTTAGTTGGGGGGGATTTTAGGACCCTATAATGTACCTTTTTGTTCACACTTTTTGCTAGCATTACATCCTTTTTCCACTCACATTTAAGCTTACATTATCACCTTACCCTATCTTTCCAAAGATATATAACATCTCTTCTCTTTGCTATATGTTTAATTTGTTTTACATGTAATTTTACATTACTCGCATACTTAACCATTGATCAAAAATATATAGTGCTGAAACAGTTCGAACTGTAGATTATTGTTGTTGCTTGAAGGCCCGTTGCTGAAACAGTCAAAAGCATGCAAACCCCGTTGCTGAAACAGTTTGTGGTCTACGATGTTGAAACAAAAATTCACACAACAGTAAGAAGGAGTTGTTACACTGGCCACAACAACAACACCTTAAGCCAGCATTAACCATCATTGTTGCTTGAGACCACGTTGCTGAAACAGTCAGAACGCAAATCCCGTTGCTGAAACAGTACGTGATTTGCGATGTTGAAACAATATACAACAATAGTAACAAGAAGATAAATAAAGAAGCTGTTACACCAGCCGCAACAACTACACCTCACCCAACACCATTCCAACTATTGTAATAGCATTATGTTACGGGAGATCAGGATATCCTATTCCAGTACAGAAGATTAGATCTGACTAAGAATAGGATTTGTATGTGAACATGTAATTTGATGATCAATTGTATTGAGGGGATTCTCTTCTTTAAATAAGGGGAAATCATCATTAGAGGGGATCCTTTTCGGCTAGAAAGGAATTATAGAGAAGGATGTGTTCACTTTAGACATTGTAACATGATATAGTTGACAGATGAATAAAAGATTATTCTGAGCATTTCTTCCTAGTTCCTTTCATTTCTGGGGAATCTTGTGAGAAGGGAGGTCCCACCTTCTTCACAAGATTCACCCATTAGTTCTATAGTGTGTTAGTATTATTTATGTTCACACCTTGATTAAATTATGTTTTGTTGAAACTCTACTTTACTGAACTCTGTTTTGCTGAAACTTTGCTTTACTGATTGTTACATTGTTTTCATGTAATTCATACTTGGGTAACTGTTAATCATTCTGATCGGTAATTCTGTTTGATGAATTTATGAAAGTGTGATAATCAGGGACATGTGTTGAAGATTCCTGCTTGGGGAATAGGGTCATGTTCTCTATTATGAGATAATTATCCTTCAGTATGTGTCAATCATTTTGATTAGTAATGAGTTCATGAAAGTATGATAGTCGAAAACAGGTGCTGAAGATTCCTGCTTGGGGAATAGGGTCTTGTTCTCTGTTACAGAATAGTTGGTCTTTTCTTTTGCAGTATCTTGAAGGAATTCTTTCCTAGGTTGTTGTTTCTTAATGTAATCCAGGATTCTTCAGATAATTATATCCTTAAACTTTGAACTCTGCAATAGGTAGGTTTCTTTTCTATAATTCAAAGTAGAACTTTAGTTTGTTCAAGGCAAGGTGTGATTAATGTACTTTTACTACAACTCTAGATTGGTTTTGAGATTGAGCATGTATAGTGTGTGATTGCCTTTGAAATAAACAGACTTCCCTGGGTTGAAAATTCATGTAACACTTGATTGTTTAGTTAATAAGAAATTACAATGACCAACAATAGTATGCACAAATCATTTACAACTATCACTGGCACTTAGCATAACATCACACCCATATTTCTCGTGTCTTAGCACTTAGCATGGAACACACCCATTCACCACTAGCTTACATCACCTAGCTATCTATTTATACATTACAAAAGAGGCATAAGCATGGGTAAACCCATGGGCCGACATCCCCATACACGTTACGTTACATAAGCCTAAAACCCAAAAATCCCTAAACAAGGGGCTGAGATCCCGTGATCTCCGCTTTGACTTGCGCTCCACCCTTGATAGCCTATGGAAGTCCCAAAATAGGTCAAACCTGACCAAGGATCTCCAAAACGTTCATAATAGTGGAATGTGTGAGGTCCATAGTCCATGGTTGTGGGATTATCCTCGACTTCTTCCCCTTCATCCTAGTCAAATACCTATGAGGGGCGAGCATGTTGAATTTCTTGCGATCTCCTAGGTTGAAGTCGTTGATATTTAATGTCATGGTCTTATCCAGCTGTGGTTTGCCTTGTCGTATCCCCTTCAAGAGGTATGCAGTAACCAAGGTGTAGTCGAAGTCCCTGGGGATACTGTCACGATTCATCACGCCATCCAAAGGCGAGATGTAGTCAGGTAGGATGGATGGGATTAACTTCGCATTTTCAAAGTCATCTAGATGCTTGGTTATTTTCTCGGCCACATCTCGAGATGGTCTGGATCTGTGAGCAGTCAACGGGGAGGTTTGCACTCTTCTTGTCGATGAGGCTTGAATTCTGACGGACATCACCTTCTCAACCATAAGGTCGATTAAAACTTTTTTGATAGACTTTTCTATGGTGTTGAGTTCATCCGACATGCACGCTCGAGATCGGATAACTCAGGTTGGTGAAAAAATGCTCAATGCACTAGAACAGGTAGTGAAGTGTCAGTGAGCACAACACAGTAACAATGAGTTCTCTTGTTGGCTTAGATACAAGTTGAGAAAGTGTTCTCGGTGCAATAAGTAGACATCGATGTAACGGATCCCTCCAATAGAAAAGAGGCCTTCATCAATGTAGTTATGTCCATTACGGCGCGGTCCCAATGGTCCGATGGTGAGATTTCTGATCATAATTGTTGTTCTAACCTTTCAGGAACGCCTATCTAATGATTATAATGCCTCCAATGATCATATCACTCCACCATGGAGAAGTGCCAATTTGAGCTGCTCTGATATTCTGATGAAATTCAAATTCTAGAGACCTTCCTACTGTGAAGTCTTCTCTGGAAATTCCTGTAATTTCTCCAACTTTGTTTTCTTATTGCCGAGCTTTCTATCCTTCTTCCCTATGATCTGCATCTCAATATTCCTCTTTCCATTATGATTCTTATCTCTGCTCGACATAGTAACTTCGCGTTGTTGGTGATCTTTCCTAGGGTTCAAGGCCAGTACTTCTTCTTTGTCTGGGGTAGGTGCTCTACTCTCCTGTACAAACAGGTGTTTCAAGTCTGCTTGTGTTCTTTCAACTTCGACATCCATATTTCTAGTCCTCAGTAGTTCAACTAGTTTTCTTGTTCTTCCAGTAAGTGTGCTATTCTCTTAGCCATGAAGTCTTTCAGTTCTTTCTTTTTATGTTCTAGAGCTTCCTCTTCTTTTCTTCGGGTCTGATCTTTCTCAATCCAGGTTTTTCCTAGTGCCATCTCAATTTCTTCTTCTTAACGATTTCAATTTCTTTTTCTGTCAAAGTGTCATGAGCACTCATAGATGTCTGGGTAAGTCTTCCACATAGGGTTATCAACTTTCCTCTAAATAATCCTATTCCTTCCAATGAAGGAATCATAGTAGGCTTTCCCAAAATTTCCCAAGTTCTTTCTGTCATAATATTTACCTGTGTTTCCTCATCTAGAACACAGTCTATGTCTAAGTCTCATATTCTTGTTTCTATGCACTCTTTTTCTTTGAATATCTCTGATAAGTTGATATCTCTATGATCATTCAAGGTTTCTTTCATGTGTAGTAATATAGTCTCTGATTCTTTCTGGGTTTTTTCCATAGTCTCAGTTTCTTGGCCTTCCTCAGGGTTTTCTTGTCTCATATTCATTCGTTCAACCTTAGCAATCATTCTAGGGAAATCCAGAACGTCATAGTCCATAGATTTACAACAAAGACAACTAGGTCTTCTACCAGGGCATTCCTTAGCAAGATGTCTTGGTCTTTTGCAACTGTAAAAAAGAGTTAATCCTCTCTTTCTCTTAAATGATCCCCAACCTTTCTTGTACTACGTACTAGGATCATAGTAGCTAACTTGCAAAAAAATCTTCCTAGGATCCTGCAACCATTTGTTAGTCCAAACATTCTTTCTATGCATAGGAATAATATATCTTTCATTATTTCCATCAAATCTACAAATATCAAACCTTCTTTCTTCTAGTTGTGCCCTAGTTTTCAAACTAGGAATTTTTTTATCAAACATACCTAGATCCTTACTCTTGAAATAAAAAATTTCACTTATCTTACCTTTAACAGAGCATAAAGCTTCCATATCTTACCTCTTTTTGACAAAAAAATTCACCGATCTTACCTATTTTCTTCATATCCGATTCCTTTCTTACCACAGAGCTTTGCAAGTCAAGTAGAATACTGCGCACTAAAGAAAAAGATATACACATAAAGCTTTCTTTCTTTTCCTCAGTTCCCAATAATCACAGTTTCAGGTCTCGACAATGAAACCATTTGTTGGCACAGGGGAAGACCTAGGTCCAACGCTTCAACAACGCACCAACAAAACTCTAACTACCGGCCCTTTCGACAACACCTGCAAAGAAGATGAAGTCTCACCCGAGGTATAGGTAGGGGTAGTTACAGGACTCAAATGTCTACAACCTAGCCAGGACATAGATCTGTGATTACAACACCTTAATAGATCACTTAGCAGCTATCATTCAATGGTATTTAGCCTTTGTCTATAACGCAATGCAATATTCAACAAGATCCAACACATTCAAGCACTAAGCACATCAAAATAGATCAGATCTGGTACTTATTTACATCACCAAGCACTAAGCTATCATATCAGATACATCTAAACATACATTACTGCACTAAGAATAAATCATATGAACTATAAAACAAACATAATGCACAAAGCAACCACAAAACAAGATATACGTGGTTCACTCCTAGCCTGGGGCTATGTCCACTAACTCTTATTCTTATTTATTGTCTGTTGTCAATCATCTACACGTACAGGGCCAGAAGATCCTACTCTGCATAGGACGGGAGATCTACGCGCACTCCACTAGGTCCTCCTTCCCTGAGCTAGGTTATAGCATAAATCCTTTACACAATCTATTACAGTCACTTGCACTTAGCCTTGCAAGCGTCACACAGTATGCACAAAGAATTTACAACTATCACTTGCACTTAGCATAACATCACACCCATAGTTCTCGTGTCTTAACACTTAGCATGGCACACACCCATTCACCACTAGCTTACATTGCCTAGCTATCTATTTATACATTACAAAAGAGGCCTAAGCATGGGTAAACCTATGGGCCGACATCCCCATACACGTTACATAAGCCCAAAACCCAAAAATTCCTAAAGAAGGAGCCGAGATCCTGCGATCTCCGCTTCGACTTGCGCTCCACCCTCGACAGCCTATTGAAGTCTCAAAATAGGTCAAACCTGACCAAGGATCTCCAAAACTTATTCAAGGGCTAACAATATTCTTGAGTTGGGTTCTCAATTTCATCTTCCGGTTGATGTTATTTCCTTCATACATTCTGGTTTGGGAATCAAACATATCTTTTGGAGTATTCTTAGAGGACACTTGAGGGATCAAGTGGTATTTAATAGAGTCTTCAATTATCCTTTTAGCCTTAATCATATCCTTCTTGTACTTCTCTTTGGCTACATCTTCTTTGGGTTCTGGTACATTTTCTTTTATGAATTTTGTAAGGTCATTCTCTTCAAGAATGAGTCCAATTTTGTACTTCATGAATGAAAAATTTCCACACCTTCTAACTTGTCAACAATCTTGGTGCTTGCAGACATCTTGACCTAGAGCTAAGAAAATGACTAGCAAATGAAAGTGCTCAAAAATTGAAACTGAGCTTACTAGGAGATGAGTTGGGCTAAGGCAAGTTTTTTGGAGCTGACTATTTCAGAATATTCCAAGTTTTACCTCTTGAAAATTGACCTTTTCAATTTTGTACCAGTACTTTTGGTACTGGTTCTGGTTTTCTAGTTTTCTTGTACCAATCAAAACTAGGGTTTGACTTTCCCTAGAATCTGGCCACTAAAAAAGTTTGCTCAAACTGCCAAAAGATGCGCTAGGGCTATGTGCACTTCCCAAGATAGTTTTTGGTAAAAAATTCCTCTTCAATAAAAAACCCTAATTTTCTTGTACGACAACAATGAATTCTAGATACCCAATGAAAGATGCTCTATTCGTTCAATCTATGATACCATGTTAAGTTTTTACTATTTTTATTAGGTTATTTCCAAATTACATGAGCATTCAATGCATTTCCAAAACAACAGGATAAGGAGGATCATTGAAAGAAACACAATCACAAGGTACACAACATTTATCCTAGGAAACCCTCATGGGGGAGAAAACCCAACAAAAGCTTCCTCAATAATAGATTGTCAATACAATGCCAAGACTAATACCAAAACACCAAAGACAGACCAAGATTGAGCATGCGCCTCTCTTCTCCTTCATCGTGCAACTACAACTTCCTTCAATATATGCGCACTAGATGAGTGAGTGAGTGTGTTAAAATGAGGAATCATGCTCACATATAAATACAAGTTGAGGGGGCGCAAGGGTTATGTCTCTTCGCTTGGTTGGGACGACTTCTCCTAGAAGTGGTTAAAACCACTTTATAATTACTAGGGGCCGAATTTACAAATACTACTATACAAGTACAGTTTGACCAATCCACAAAAGGGGATTTGATCTTATACAAGTCCTGAATTGATCAATCTGCAAAAGGGGATTTGATTTATTAAATAATAACTCAAATATAATCACAATATTCTTCGAAGTTACGATATTTCAACAACTTGAAGGTAATAATTTGAGAGGTTCCCGTATTCCATCTTAAAATATTGAATGTTTTATATGTGGAGCGTTATTTGATTTTTTCTCCACAATATTCTTAATGGTAACTACTATTGCAATAATATTTGATCTAGATTTTTGTAATCCATTATTCCCATTCATTTCCTTCAAATCACCATTTATAAACATATTATTATAGTGGTAGAAAGTGCTTCTTTTTATTACATAAGCTTTAAACCATGCATTTTGACAGACATCTATTGTTTCATGCATCATTGTAAGTAGAGTTCTCTTATTTATTTCTCCATGTCTAGCATTTGTGGCATTTGATGCCAGAGAATTTATTAAAGGCCTTTTCTTGAATTTTGATTCATGAGATGCACTTTCTTATTATTCTCAAACATTAACTGAAATGGAATTTGAGAAATACAAAAATAATTAAAGTTGTAGTGCTTATTTTTTCATAGAATCCTCTTTAATCAAATGTTTCTAGATTTTGTACTCAACTTCCTTTTAGAAGATGGACTCCTAATTTGGTAATTTATTGGATTGTATGGCCTTTTTGTCACAATTTTTATATCAACACAATTTACATTATGTATAGGTGGATACACTATCTGCAAATGATATACATAGAATACTTCCCAAAAGATGATACTAGTTTCCTTTGCATTATTTTAATATCACACCTAAAGGGGCATCACTAAGGTTAAACAAGTAGTTTGTAGGCAATTTGCAGAGACTTCTCACAATGGATGAAGACTTTATATATTAAAATCCAAATTCATTACCATCTAGTGGTGCAAAGTGCACCACCTCTTCTCCCATAACATTTGAAAGTATTCCCCTAGCAATATAATTTGGGTATGAATAACATTGATGGAACATATTCACTCTTTCTCCCAAGAACTTAGTGTTGTGATTTTGGTTCATTGTCATTGAACCTTCAAATTGGTTAATAATTTCAACACTTAAGATTGAACCTGCATTTAAATCCACCATCTTTTTTTATTGTTCAAGATACAAGATTGCCAAGATTTAAATTTAATATCAAATGTCACAAGGCAACACCAATTCCTTCACTAGAACACCAAATGAGAAACACTACAAAAGATTCCCTTCAATAGAATCCAACTGATATACATTTGCCATAATACCTATGTCAACACAATCTCTTTGATTTGAACATCTATGTAACAATCTGATTTTTCTAAGAAGGAAAGCTAGATTGGATTCAAGTAGAATATTTTTAACTCCACTATTAAAATTAACACTAGTTATCTCCTTCAACTTCACATGTTGTAGAGAGAACTAAATGTGGTTATAAATATGCCATGCATCCCACTCAATAAAATAACCATTTTTCTTTTGACAATATATATGCACCTCTTGATGCATGTGGTAGTTGAATACCTCCATTTAAAACCTTAGTAACATTTACAATGACACATCCATGTTTGATGCCATCATTGTGCAATTGATTTCCACTTAGGTTGGCTATTCCCTCAACAAATTTTAATCTACTAAATAGTAGGTCTACATAATGTTCAAAACCTAACATTTCAAGAGACATTTTTGTTAATCTACAATAACAAAGATATGACTACAATTCATTATAGTTCAAATAAATTCTACATAAATTAATTAAAGTTGGTATAGATCAACTATATTCCACAATAAGAATATAATTAGTGTAATAGATAAACATAAATGAACATAAATCAATATAAATATGATAAGTTAATATAAACTCTCTACGTTAATGTGCTCTTCCATATTGTTGTGCAAAATTTACAAACGAATTGTGTAACACTTTAACACTAAATTGAATAAATCTATATAAGTAATAATGATAATAAACATTCATATTTCATATGAGTGATAGGTACATGAGATAACGACACCCACTACTCATAATGGCCACCATTAGAAGGACTCTACATGCATGATGGATGAGGCATGCTCCACATGTAGTAAATTTATGATGATGACACCTCCTACACATAGGCATAGGAGAAGCACACAACATACTAATGATGAGTAGAGGGACAGTCATAAGTAAATAGCTCTACATGACCACTTGAAAGAAAATATAGAGAATAATTATGAACATTTGAGTATGATAGACATACAACCAATCAAACTGGAGCATGAAAAATCTTCAATTATAAATAATGGTTGATTAATTGTTCCCTAGCCATTCCCTTGGCACAAAAATAATCAATAAAAAATATTCATCTATAAAATGGGTCAGCTGAAATTTCTTCACGCTCCACCTAAATGGGAATATTGATCTAGATGAATGGTTGGCTGACCCTTTCTCTCACTCTTTTTCCAAGAGAAAAAAAAATCGTTATATTCCAAAAGAAGAATATACATGTTGTTGTCCTTTAAGGACCAGTCCTTTCTATCTGAAAGACACTAACTGAATTGTTTACAAAACTAGGATAAATAGAATTTACTTACAATCTTCAGTTGCCTTAACACAGGGCCATTACAGACTAAAACCCTTACCCAATAAACTGGAAATAGAAAATTATTTACAAACATAATACTACATGGTTGTTTCCATACCCACCACTAGAAAAGTTGAGGAGTTTAGACCCTTTCTCTTACTCTTAGTTAGTAAGAATATTAATTGAGGAGGAGGGGTTGGGAATCTCTTGTTCAATATATTCCTAGAGGATATTACTAAGATTGAATAAGCATAAAAAATCCCTTCAAGAGGCTATGGATTGAGGTGAGTAAGATGTTTGAAGAAGGATCTATTGACCCTTCTACCTTCTACCCCTGATTAGAATACTAAGCGTGAAGAAAAGTTGGCCATCGATACGTATAGATCCTACTCGATGATAATAATACCCTTAAGGAATGATGATTTGATACTTATTTAAGATATTTCCTAACAAGACTATTTATATTAAGGAATGGTTGATAAATCCATATTTATATTCCATAATGATAGGAATACTATTCTAGAGAAAGGGACAAACAACCCATCATTTTTCTCTTTCTTGAAGAGAATACTAATCTAAAGCTAGGTTTGGCCATCACTTCTTCAAGCTCTTCCTTGATAAAAATATTAATCTTAAATAAGTGTTGACTTAATAATTCTTAGTATTTCCATCAAAAATATCAAGGGTGAGTGAAACCTTGTTTGAGTTACACTTCAACCAGAATACTAAATTTGAGAAAGGGTTGGCTAATATTTACTTGGTATCCACCTCACAGAGTATAATAAGATTCAGGAATAATTAATTAACCATTCCCAAGTCCCCTTAACACTGATATTAGGAATGAATAAGGGTTGTTCATCCCTTCTTAAATACCCCCCTCAATGAGAATACAATGCTTAAGGAAGGGTTGGGTGAAAGTTCTTCATGATCCCTTCAATGAAGATATTAATATATGAGAAGTTTTGGTCAACCACTAAATATATCCCTTGAAAATCATATTAATATTAAGGAATATTATGCTCAAGGAAGGTTCATTCATCCCTTCCCTAGGATCTTATTTGATGTTAATACTATGCTAATTGAGGAAGGTTTGGTCGACCCTTACCTAGGTTCCCCCTCAACAAGTATACTATGTTGAAAAAAGGGTTAGTCAACCCTTCTAGAGACTCTTTCTCAATGAGAATACTATGTTGGAGAAAATATATGATGAACCTTTCCAAGTATCCCCCTCATCAAGAATACTATAATGGAGAAAGGGTTGGCTACCCTTCCATAGCCCCCCCTCAATGAGAATATTATGCTCGATAAAAAAACAATTGAACCTTCCACAGGCTCCCCTTGATGAAAATATTATGCTCAAGGAGGGTTATTGATCCCTTCCCAAAGCTCCCCTTCGATAAGAATACTATGCTCAAGGAAAAATTGTTTAACCTTTCCCTAAGTTCCCCCTCAAAAAGAATACTATGCTTGATGAAGGTTTGGTCAACCCTTCCATGAGCCCCCCCTCGATGAGATTACTATGATAAATAAAGGGTCAGTTGACTCTTCTTGGGGCTCACCTAAAAAATAATACTTAACGAGGGGGAAGGGTTGGCCAACCATTCCCTAATATATTTCTTGATGAGACTAATATGTTGGAGGAAGGGTCAACTAACCCTTCCCTAGGATCCCCTCAGTGAGAATAATGTGCTCAAGGAAGGGCCAGTTGACCCTTCCCTGGGCTCCCCCTCGATGAGAATTATATCTTGGAGGAAGGGTCATCTAACCTTTCCAATGAATCCCCCTTCATGATAACACTATGATAGAGAAAGGGTCGACCAATCCTTCTCAAGGATCCCTTCAATGAGAATAATCAACTAAAGGAAGGGTTCACTAACACTTCCCTAATATCTTGTCTGAAAAGACTACTATGCTAGAGGAAGGGTTAGTTGATCCTTCCTTGGGATCCCCTCAATGAGAATACCATGCTTGAGAAAGGTTAAACCAAACCTTCCCCAATATCCCCTTCAGTGAGAATTCTATCATGTAGGAAGGGCCAGTCGACACTTTCCCTGCCTAACCCTTGATGGGAATAATATGTTGGAGGAATGGTCAACCGACCCTTCCCATGGATACACCTCTATAATAAATCTATGTTAGAGGAAGGGTCATAAAAGAATTTTGTTGGTTCACCCTTGATAGGAATACTATGCTCAAGAAATGGATTTTCAACCCTTCCCCACCCCCCCTCAACAAGAATAATATTATGGAGGAAGGGTCAATTAACCCTTCTTCTTGGTCCTTCTCAATGGGAATACCATGTTGGAAAAAGGGTCAATCGACCCTTCCTAAGGCCCCCCTTCAATGAGAATACTATGCTGGAGGAAGGGTACTCTAACCCTTCCCTAAGATCCCCCTTGATGGGAATATTGTGTTGGAGGAAGGGTTGGTTGAATCTTCGCCAAGCTCTCCCTTTATGGGAATATTATTCTAGGTAATGGTTTAGCAACCCTTCCCTGGTCTCCCCCTCATTGATAATTCCATGCAAGAGTAAGGGTCATCCAATTATTTCCCTGGTTCATCCTTGACAATAATACTATGCTAGAATAAGGGTCAACCAACCCTTTCCCTAGCTCACCCTCTATGGGAATACTATGGTCAAGGAAGGGTTGGTTGACCCTTCTCGAGACCCCTTTCAGTGAGAATACTAATGTGGATGAAGGTTCGACTGACCCTTTCCAACACCCCATTCAATGAGAATACTAATGTGGAGGAAGGGTCAATCTATAGTGTTCCCCACTACTAAAAACCCATAAAAATTTTCATTTTCTAATACCAATTAAATTATATGCAACAACAATATAAAAACGTATGCGACCAGTAGAAATATCTAGAGCCATGCATGGAATTCCATTTAAATGCACACACACAAAAAAACTTATTTATATGCAACATGCTAAATGTTGATGCATCTAACAACACTTTTAAAAAATTAATTGTAGAAAAGTATCATTCGCACAATAGCATATAAATGCTTAAAAATCAAAGTAAGAACGCAGTAATAATCCCATAATTAAATGGAATGCATTCAATATTTACATACATTAAAATAATTCTGAATGCGGCCAATTATGCAATACCCAACAACATATAATTTACTCAAGAACAAAGTATATTCACAACAAACAAAACCCATAAATATAAACCATGTAAAAAAGATAATCATTTATCTTTTAAATCAAATGTGCAACCGGTTGCATGGGACAGATGTTCCACCCAATCGTAAATTTTATTCTCCAAATATCAATAGATAATCACCCCCAAGATGGGGCCACAGATCCATAAGAAAGGGATGCCTCTCTATTGTCCACTCCCATCCCAACCAGCCCACTGCATCAAGCTAATTTCTCCTACAACTATCCCAATCCACTAGCTCTCTTCCCCTCAACCTGCAAAACCCAAGGAATGGGATCCCCCTTCACTATACATAGTCCCTCAGGCCTTCCCACTTCCCTCTAGAGATCCAACATAGGTTAGCTAGGAATATCTCTTGTTGGGGACTCCAAGGATGTCAATTGTAACAAGAAAACTCACAACAATAGTTCACTTATCTAGTGAAAACTCTCACTCTTAAATTTCACTCTAGATGCTTAACATCCTGCTTCTTCAAGCATTTACAGCTCCAAACAACTACAACACATGCCCAATATGTGATCTAGGTTGATATCAATGGCCATCCACCTATTCTAATTGGCTCAAATACAATTTTCATCTTGGCATTTTTTTTCTAGCTTTTCGGGTCCTAAACTTCCAAGGCCGATTTGAGGCCCTAAAAAAGGTTTTTTGGGCTCACCACAATCACATTAGGTTAAAAGTTCGAGTGTAACTAAAACATGTGTATTCCTCAGATATACCTTTCCAACGGGCTATTGTGGGCCTAAAACAGAGATTGTATGCAAAAGTTACGACCTCGGGAAGTTGATGTACCAACTTACCCCATCGGGGCCCACACAAATTTTGGCGCTTCATCTCCTAGGGTTAGGTTTTTGGATGTCTAGCATTTTTTGATTACTTCTTGATGCTAAAAATTCCTAGAGGCCTCATTTTAATGTGATCATAAGAATGCATGTAGCTGTCACATCTCTTCTTAGAGATCAACTACCACCATTCGAGCAATATTGTTTTCATTCTGCATTTTACAGTTTTCAGGAGATTTCTTTATTGAATAAAAGTCAAGTTTCACTGTACCTCTATTATTTCTCATTGTATCTTTGTGTTAATGTTATATATCCCTGTTTCATTTCATTTCGCTCATAAATCTGGATCAATGGTATCATAGAGGTTTTCTCTTCATTTGTTTCTCTGTACATGTCCCCAACAAGGTCATGGTATAAGTAGTTGGGAATCGAACAAGTTGAACCTTTACAAGATTGACCTCGCTGAACCCAATGACCACACATGTGGGAAGGGAAGAGAGATGATGGGGAAATATATCCATTTAAACGATTGCTTGAGGAATCCCTTGCACGACAGAGGAACGAGATGATGGATAATTTTGCGCAAATACTTCGATGATTTCCAACAGGCGACGCATTTTCCTCGAGTGGAGGCACCACCCCCTTCAAGCTACAAATCAATTTTGATATTCATATATTTTAAGGTTAGATAGATGCAGATGTTGTAGACAAATGGTTAAACCTTCTGGAAGGGTATTTTTTTGTCCATAACATTTCCAATAGAGAAAAGATTACATTTGCGCTCCTTAAGGTTGTCCCCCATGCCAAATATTGGTGGGAGAATTTTTGTGAGCAAAAGGAAACATAGGAATACCCATTATTTGTAGTTGCACCCACTTGGGATTCTTTCAGAGATGTTATTAAAGAACAATAATACCCTGTTGGAAGTTATGATGACTTGTATACAATATGGACCACACTGCGGTAGGAAAGGGACCAAACAATGCTAGAGTTCACCAATGTCTTCCATACCTTGTGCACCAAGATGGGTATCAAGGACTCTGAGTGATATCTAGTGTTCAAGTATAGTGGTGGTCTGCATAGATACATCTAGACAAAAAAGGAGTTTCTATAAATCTCGTCCTTGGGTGCGGCCTATCGATATGCTGTCAAAGTCGCACAGAAGCTTCAACAAAAGACACAACAATTTCTTTATGTGAACCCATCACAACAGAAGTAGGGAAAAGGCAGCCCCAACCCACAAAAAAAAGTATAGATCAAGGATGGATAGCCTCAGGACAACCATTCTAAGACACAAACAACTAAGTACAATGGGAAGATAAAGAAAGACATTGGGAAGTGGTGTGAGTTCCATAAGAGCCCCTAGCATAACACTGTTGAATGTCTCTCAAAGCATTCATTGGTGGCTGAGGTGAAAGCCTTTGAATCAGATGTGGGTTATGATTCTAATTTAGAACTAGAAAAATAGAGACAGATCATTGACATAGAACCTAGTGCCACCATTGTTACCACCAAGATCCGGCCCGATGAACCTAATGAACCAAAGGAAGGTGAGTACCTCTTTCATTCATAGATGTGGGTGAATGGTACTCCATTTCACTTCATCATTTATAGTGGTAGCCAAAATAACCTCATCTCAGTGGAGGTCATCCAGTGGTTGGATATACCAACAACATTGTACCCACAGCCATACACCATCATATGGTTTTTCAAAGGGAGCATTCTCCGTGTTAGCCAACAATGTTGCATGCCCTACGACATCAAGACCTTCAAAGATGAGGTATTATGTTATGTCACCCCCCTTTAAGTTTGTGATTTTATTTTTGGATAACCTTATATATGGAAACATCGTGTTGTATATGAGTCTAGACCTCATAGTGTTATTATTACTTTGGACAGGAAATTGTACAGGATACCCGAGGTAGTCCTACCTCTTGCCATTTCCTTGATCTTTGTCAAGCAATTCAAGAAGTTCATCTCTCATACTGGGAATTTTGTCTTCTTCATGATTCATGGTCAAAGTGAGCAGAAGGTTGCAGCCACATCCATGGCCTCTGTGGAAATTATATCCACACGGAAGAAGCAAGTGGATAAGGTCATGGAAGAATACAACGATATCTTCTCCTCACCCACTGGGGTACCTCTGCATTGTGAGGTAAATAATTCAATCGATATGACCCCCAGTGCATCGCTACCCAATGGGATATTCTATCACTGCTCTTTGTTAGAAAATGAGGAAATCAAGCACCGGATCCAAGAGATTCTCGAAAATGGGCACATCCAACTAAGACCATCACCTTGTGGAATCCCAATCATGCTTGAGCAGAATAAATATGGGACATGACAACTTTGCATTGATTATCGAGCCTTAACTAAAAAACAAATCAGGAACTGATACCCAATTCCCTGAATTAATGATCTCCTTGACTAGATCAAGGGGGGAAAATACTTCAGTAAGATTGATCTAAAGTCTGGCTACCACCAAGTCCCAATAGAGCATACTGAATTATGGAATATTTCCTTCAAGTCCAAAGAAAGTCTTTTTGAATGGTTGGTCATGCCCTTTGGCTTGACAAATGCCCCAACAACTTTCATGAGGATGATGGACGATATCTTACGACCTTTCACCAATTCTTTTGTGGTGGTTCATTTGGATGACATCCTCATCTTCAATAAGAGTTGGGAGGAACACTTGCAACATATTCAACAGGTTCTGCACACTCTATGGAAACATGAGTTATATGAAAATTTGGAAAAATGTTGCTTCGGAATGAACAGGGTCCAATACCTCGGCTACATTATTGATGAGAATGGGGTGAATGTCAATTCAGCCAAGATCCAAGTCATTCGTGAATGTCCAGCCCCAACCATAGTCACTAAACTTTGAAGCTTCTTAGGCCTTGCTAATTTCTATTGCAGGTTCGTGTTGGGATTCTCTCATATTACATGGGCCCTTAGCCAAGTGACCATGGGTGGTTGAAAGGAAAAGTTCATGTGGGGCCAGTTACAGCAGAAAGCGTTCGATGATTTGAAGCAACACTTGCGATCAACCCTAGTACTCTCATTACCTGACCTACAAAAACCTTTTGAGATTGAGAGAAATTCTTCAAATTATGCTATGGGCACAGTTCTCACTTAGCACGGACATCCCATGGCCTATCATAGTGAGACAATATCAGATATCGTTTGTAAGTACCCTACTTATGACAAATAAATGTACTCCATTTTACAATCCTTCCACTAGTGGAGGCATTACATTCTCAGGAAGGAGACGATCATCCACACTGATAATAAGCCTCTACAGTTCATGAATACATAAGGTAAATTGAAAAATGACCTCAATTAGAAGTGGTCCACATACTTACAGCAGTTCCATCTCAACATCAAGTATAAGAAATAGAGCATCAACTACGTCACTAAATGCCTCAGTCGACCTCCAGTTGTAGCACTAACCATGGTGCTACACTCCTGCAGCCATGAGATCATCGGATGGCCAAAACTCTATGAGAGAGATCCCAAATTTTCCACTACCTACCATATGTTGGGCACAAACACAAATGTCACTAATTTCCATCTTCAGGATAGGTTATTGTGCCATATGGGCCATCTCTGTGTCCCATCAAGTGAGTGAGCGAAGTTGATTTGGGAATCTCACTATAGTCGGGTGGTAGGACACTTCGGTGTAGAAAATATAGTGGTAGTATTGCAACAACATTTCTATTGGCTAAAACTTCGACAAGATGTTAGTTAGTATATCAGGTCTTGCATAGCCTGCGCCATTGCCAAACAGGACATTAAGAAACAAGTCATGTACACCCCTTTGCCTACTCCCGATAGGCCCTAGGAAATCATCTCTATGGACTACATGTCGAGCCTTCCTTCAACCAAGTAGGGAAATGACTATTCTTTTGTGGTTGTTGATTGATTTTCAAGATGGAAATTATGGTCACTTGTAAGAAGAGCATCACAACGGAGGCCATTGCAAAGCTCTTCTTAGAATGAGTGTGGGTACAATTTGGGATACTACAAACCATCATCTGAGATCGGGATAGTTAGTTCTTCAGCACATTCTAGTCGAGCCTCTGGTCATTGTTGGACATCAAGCTCACCAAATTCACTGCCTTCCGCCCCCAAACAGATGGTCAAACTAAGGTCGTCAACATGATGATCATGCATATCTTGCGTATGTATAATTCCAAGCATTTGTGCACATGGGATGAGAGTCTTCCCTATGTTCAACACAGTTACAATAGAGCCATGCATAGCTCAACCAACCATAGCCCCTTTAAGGTGGGGTTTGGATTTCAACCATTGGGTCCCATGGATGTTGCACTACCCCTTGCGTCCACATAGGAAGAATCATCCCATGCTCAAACTAAATCCAACAAAGCCACTCGGTTCATTGAATGCATCCAACACATCTGCCAACATGTTCAGGATAGTTTTCATAATTCCAATGCCAAGTACAAGAAACACCATGATCAACATCGGGTGCCACACAAGTTTCAGGTGGGAGATAAAGTTTGGTTGCACTTGCAGAAAGAATGCCTTACAGGACCCCATTGAAATATTCTTCCACTCTGCTATGGAAATTACACCATCACCAAGGTTGTTGGTGACAAAAATTTTGAGGTCAACATTCCCCCCTTCCTTGTCTTGAACCTAGTGTTTAATGTGGACCTCCTCTGACCACACTTTCCCCCATTATTGGACACCTCAAAGATAGAAGAAAATTTGGCACTGAAAGAGATCAACCCTGACTGCATAGAACATGAATCCATTGATAATATCATGGACACACAAGTCAAGGGCACTTGCCAACATAAGTTTCATATTTATCGTGTTGTCAAAGCGGGGCAACTCCTGCACTAAGGCAAGTGGCTCACCTGGGGCCAAATTTGACATATATTTACTCATTTGATGGGGGAACTCATTGCAATGGATACCATTGATTCCTAAGGGGAGAGTATTGATCCAGGTGGATATCAGTGGCCACCCACCTATTCCAACTGGCTCACATACAGTTTTCATCTTGGTAGTTTTTCCTAGTTTTTTAGGTCGTAACCTTCCGGGGTCATTTTGAGGCCCTAAACAACATTTTTTGGGCTCACCACAATCAAATTCGTTATGGGATCAAGGTGTGATGAAAATATGTGTATTCCTCGGATATACCTTTCCAATGGGCTATTGTGCGCCTAAAACGAATATCGTATGCAAACTGTATGACCTCGAGAAGTTGATGTACCTACTTACCCCATAGGAGCCCACATGAATTTTGTCACTTCATCTCCTAGGGTTAGGTTTTTGGATGTCTATGGTTTTATGATTACTTCTTTATGCTAAAAATTCTTGAAGGCCTCATTGTAAAATTCTCATAGGAATGTGTGTAGCCGCCACATCTCTTCTTAGAGATTAGCTACCACCATTCGAGCAAGATTGTTTTCATTCTGCATTTTATAGCTTTCAACATATTTCTTTATTGAATAGAAGTCAAGTTTCATTATATATTTTTCATTGCTCACTGCATCTCTATGTTATTTTTATATATCCATGTTTCATTTCGTTCTACTCATAAATCTGGATCATTATGATTGCCTTCAAGCTCCAACACTCTACATACATATATGAAATTTACATCATAGTAATAGGTACATTTACAAGTTCACAACTCCTGTAGCAATTCTAACCAACAATCTCTCATTCGCCTCAACCTGCAAAACCTAAGGAAGTGTACCCCCTTCTCCACACCATAGTTCATCATGCTATATCGCTTCCTTTCCAAGGCTCTAAGATAGATCAGACATGAAATATTTGATATGTGGCTCTAGGAATTCCAATTGCCAGAATGGAGCCTTGCACACTTATATACAATATACATTTAACTTTCTTCAAAATTTTCAAAAAAATGTCGGTACTCCTCCCTTATGGTTTCCTCATTCTCCCACATAGTGTCTTCAAGACCGTAGCAGGTACATTGAACCTTTACCAATATGATATCTTTGTTCCCAAGAAACTTGAGTTTCTGGTCTAAGATGTGCATTGGTTCCACCCAAAAGTCCCCTTCATGCTCTACTTGGATCACAATACAATCAATCACGTGGTTAGGATCAGGCACATGTTTCTTCAATAAATATACATGAAACAAATTATGAATTATCATGGATGTAGGAAATGCAAGAATGTATGAAATTGGGCCTATCTTCTGTAAAACTTCAAATGGACCACAATATCTCACTGCCATTTTTGGAAAACTTCCTGATCTTAGCAAGCTTCTCTTAGTTTTTAATTTTAAAAACACATGCTCTCCCACCTTAAATTCCCTTTATATCCTGATTTTATCTACATAACTCTTTTTCCTGTCCTATGCAACCTTCAAATTCTACCTGATATTCATTATTTTCTCTTCCATTTCCTTTAGAAATTATGGCCCGATAACTGTTATGTCTACTGGGTTGTCCCATATTACTAGCATGTTGCATTTCCTGCCATATAAGGCTTCAAATGTGATCATATTCAATGATTTTTGATACTTATTATTATAAGAAAGCTTCATTCATGATTACTACGAAATCCTTGACAAGTTCATTAATTTTCCTTTTGGTTCTAGTGGCTAGTTGAACCAACCAAGTATTTGCATGATTACATCTCTTCAATTCAAACCTTTCAACTATGTTTTGGTCTATATAGCTATGACTAGATCTAGAATAAATTAAAATAGCTATGGGATGATTATCAATCTTACCTTCTACCTCAATCATGTGGGATTGGTAGTCTTCTTGCCTGTTGTCCAAGTCCACATGAGTCATTGGCATGGTTTTGCCCATGTCATCCACTATATAAACTTCTTGAATTTTGTGCATAGTCTTCATCCTATCTCCCTTATGAGGACCATCCTTGTACATGTGGTGTCCTTTACATCCCCAAAACTTTATGGGTTGTTGTCTTTTCCTTTTTCCCAAGGAATCTACCATATTGGGGTCATTTTGTGCTTGCTTCCCTTGCCTATGTGACTATGAATTATTCCTAAAGAAAGGTGGCTTGAATCCTTTCTTCCTCTAATCCACCTTCCCTTTCTTTTTTTCATACAAAGCTCTTTGAAAAGTTGGTCTTGCCTTACTCTACTCATATAAATGATTCTCTTTTCTTATGGCATCTTCCAAGGTTCTGGGCTCATCAAATTGGATTTTATCACTACAGATGGTATCCCACTCATAAATTATTGGATTTTAACATTCTCATCCTTTATGAAGCCAACATACCTCAACAATTCAAGGAACCTTCTTTGATACTCGTTCGTTGTCATGCTTCCAAGCTTGAATTCAAATATCTCTTTCATATTCTTGTCATAATAATTCTCTGAAAAGTATTTCTTCTAAAAATACTTTTTGAATTCACTCCATGAGATCATCTTCTCATCAATGTGCTTAACTTGCTTGAGTTGATCCCACCACATAGATGTTGTTTTCTCAAAGATGGTAGGTTGCTATCATGGCTTCTACATTTTGTGAATAATTGTGCAATTGGAAATATTTCCTCCAACTCAACATCCATGCTTTTGCATCTTCATATTTCTTGTGATCACTATCAAAATTAGGAGGTGTAATATTCCTAAGCTCTCCTTGCAAATCATCTACTTCAAACCTCATCCTTTGTCTTTGGACATGAGACACACTTGGGATGATCTCTGACATTGAATGTGCATGTGCTCTTCTAGTTGATTTCCCTTGTGAATGATGATGTCTATTAACACTCATTGTTATTCTAGATCCCTCATGGTCATCCCTCCTATCGGGAGATTTGGATGCTTCTACTTGTCTTGCATTGACTGCTTGTTTTGTGCCAAAATCCTTATTGACTTGTCTCTGCAAAATATTCAAACTATGTAGCAACTCCTCTTGATATATCATCATCCTTTCATTTTCTAATCTATATCTCTTCACTTCTTTTTTCAATCTTATCATAGTCTTAGCCATCTCTACAGGATCCACTTTTCCCCTACATCCATTGGATTAGGTCTCTACATTTCCCATGCAGACATGTAAAATTGTGACTTCATCCTCATGTATGTAAGACCCTTGGGCATCCTCCATATATCTAGTTCTCATATAGGAACCAAATCTTTTTTCCTATACCTCTAATTCTGCAATAAATGTGCATGCAACAATTGTTGTTAGAGATATGCATAAAGTAAAATATTTCATAAATTAGATTACAGGTCATTCTTCAACTGCATTTGTGAAAGGTATGGATGAATTCAAATCCAATTTTGATTGTTTATATACATTCTAATTTGAATTATACTTCTAGTGACTATATGCATGCCTCGTTCTGAGTTCCAAGATAGCAGTTACAACCTTTTAAAGTTTGAATTTTATACTCATTTGTGCTTTGTTTTCACTACTGCCATTTTTCCAAGAGACCATTTTCTTCCACTTGTAGAAGAAAATACACCATGAAACATAAACACTATTTTATTGGGAAAATTAGTATTTATTATTATTAATACACACCAACTTTCGGATTCAGAATCTAAAGCTCCAATCGAATTCTGTGTAAATATGGAATTGACGACTTTGTGCTTTTACACTTTTTCCAGACTTAGAAATTTTAGCCAAAAATGGCTATCTCCCAAATGGAGCAAAACTAGTAAAACATTCCTCAAGAAAACATTGTTTGGATTGATATGTATAACAAATGTTGATTAAATAAAATTTTCTAGATTGGATATCTGGGGTCCATTTTCCTTCTTTGAAGTTTTCAAAAATCCCTAACGGGCACCCAAGGATAGTGGATTTTTCCCTATTTGAGAACCCACACCAACCCATTTTGAATTTTTCCAGGAGCCCCAATTAGTATCTTCACTCCTGATTTTTGGACTCCTAACAAAAATTTCACCTTCATTTAGGCCCCGGTTATTGAGCACAACCCAGATCTTCAAAAGTCACTAATTCATGCTTTGCATAAAATTTAAGAAGAATTATCCAGTGTCTCTCACTAGAATTGTTATATCCCTCATCATTGTAGAAAAACACCTAAATTTTCATCCAATTCTAAGTTGAAACACACTCCTATTATGGCTAAAACACATTTTTGGCTCCAGACTTTCTTTTTGTAAAATGTCTATTTTTGTTGATGTGGAAACCTAGATGACATGGCATGGAATGTGGTTGATGATGTCCACATATCATCCCCTAATTCATCCATGTCATCATCCTCCTTTCCTTCATGGATGATCAACATATTTTACTTTGCATCGGTGATCGACGATTTCTTAAGCGAACCAAATTGTCTACAAATTTCATCAAACCCAGAAAACTCCATCAACAATCGACAATTTCCTTCACATTAGTGATTAATGATTTTCCTTGGGAAACAAAAAATTTCCATAAATTTCATAGAACTCTGAAAACTCCATTGATGATCAAAAATTTTCTTCTACGAACCAAATTTGTTCACGAATTTTTTCGAACCCTGAGACCTTAGAATTTTTTTATCAAATTTAGAATGAACCTGGGACATTGATCTCAAAATAAATGTGATATCGACCAACGATTCACCATAATTCATCAAATTTGTAGACAAATCCCGACCATCGATCACCCAATCAAATGCAATCTGGGCCATCGATTCCCAAAAATTCATCAACAATTGGTAAATTCCTTGGCTGGCGTGGCATGACACATGGATGCTGACATGGAATTACATGTGGATGTTGACATGGAAGCTTGGTTGATGTTGTTGAAATTACTAAGACAACTGAGAGGTTGTGGGGGGTGGGGTGGGGGTGAATTAGTTGTTATTGTGCTTAAACGATCTTATGCGGGGGGTGAATTAGTTGTTATTGTGCTTAAACAATCTTATGCCTATTAAAATATTATTAATCTTCTCCCAGTGATCATCAAGATTATGCAAGACATGAACAACAAAAATTATAAACATCAATCACACATATGATATACACAGAGACATATATTCATGAGGAAACCCATAAAGGGAGAAAACCTCTTCTTCTTGGAATTATAGGCAGTCTTTTATGTTCTATACATCATCTATCTTTGAGCACCAACTCAAAATCTCTTCTTCAACAAGCTGCAACTTGTAGAGATCACCAACCCTCAATTTTCTCTAACACCCACTAGAAAGAAGCATATTTTCTCCTTATGATCTCCAACACCAACTGGATGAGAGCACCTACTTCCACTTATACAAGCACCAACTTGCAAACAAAAAACTCTTTGTTTTCCCTAGCACCACCTTGCCACCCTGTTTTCTAGCCACAACTAGATGGAAGCTACAACTCCCAGTATTCAAGCACCAACTTGAGTAAAAAAGGACCACAGTCCTCCCTAGCACCACCCTGATTATATATCTTTTCTTGAATAATACCTTAAAACAATATAGATATTTCAATCCTTACCATTTCTTCTCTTTTCTGCAATTCTGCTTTGCTTCTATCTGTTCATGCTTGGCTCCAATTGCTGTCTCTTTTCTATTCTGCAGTATCACTCTGCTTCTGTCTGTTCATACTTAGTTTCACTTGTCTCTTTCCATATGCTCCTTCTCTATTCTTCTCATGCTCTTAGGTTCTTGTACATTCTTCTCTTTTCACCATTTTTGCTCCGTCTCGCTTTTGTTCTTCATCTCTGAATTTGTTCTCACTCAGTTCATACTATAATTTTCATTACATACAGTTCAACTCATTTTACAGAGAAAAACAACCAATGCCACTCTTTCGCAACATTTTTCCTTTTACACATGCTCACATAATCCGTTACACTATGAATCTCAAAAACGCCCAAGAACAGAATCTCCAACTCCCAAGAAAAATGATTCAGTTAGTATAACTGAATCATAACTGGTCAAGAAATCATGAAGTGAAACAGTAATCCTTTGATTAGGTTGTCGATTTAATCAACACCATTGGATTATACACGCAGAGGATTTTTTATCCACAAGTCCTTGTGAACTTTACCTGTGTGAACAAGCACTGGGCGCAACGTTCCTCTCCACATAACCACTGACTGTGACCACATGCCAACCAAAAAGGTTCTACATGACTTTGCACTTCAGAATTTTTTTTGCAAGTCACCTCGATTCTCCCAACTCCCGATCTCTGAGGTAGAGCCTAGAAATGATAGCTCCTTCCCTTATTCTCCACTGATGTGACCTTGGCTATGACTTGGGGCAAAACACTATGGGACTTCATGTTTCACGAACTCGTAAGTTAGATCTCCTCCTTTCTCCAATGTTTGAACTCCTGAAATCTGAACTTCATCATGCCAGATCAACAATCCATGAACCTCAGTGATCTGACGACCCAGATATAATCTTCAAACTTCATAACTTCATGTTTCACGATGTCAAAAGTTAGATCACCTCCCTTCTTCAGTTTCCTAATTTTCGAACTCCTCTCTTGTCCAATCGACGACCCACAACATTCCTCGATCCAATGGTCCAGATCTCTCCTTCATGAATCGAGACTTTGTGACTTTGTGTATCTCTCCTTCGCGATTCAAGCCCCTTCCCACTCTCATCATTCTTAGTTAGTTGAAATCAATGAAAACACAGACAACACACCAAAGAAAGAGTTCGCCAACAATCTCCCCCTTTGACATTGATGGAAACTTTCTGCATTCTGGAAATTCATAAATTCTTTAACAATATCTTTCCTTCTCCCCCTTTGACATCTATGACAAAGGAAACACACTCCCCCTGTCAAATATGAATGGAAAAACCATAACTAGATTCACTAAAAATACAACAGATATTCAATAAGTACTTCCCCTGACAAGGTGAACACATTAGATGAAATAAGATATGACCCCCAACTTCTGACGAAGATATTCAAATGGTGTCTTTGCTAATGGTTTAGTAAAGATATAAACTGTCTTTTCTGTGGAAGGAATATAATTCAGCTGAACAACTCTGTTTGTAACCTACTCTTTGAGAAAATGATACTTTATTGGTATGTGCTTGGTCTTTGAATGAAGAACTAGATTCTTCGAGACACTAATGGCACTGGTGTTATCACAGTGAAGTGGAATTGGATCAGTATAAGTTACCTTCAAATCTGAAAGAGTTTGTATCATCCATCAAATCTGAGTGCAATAAGTAGCAACAACAATGTACTCTGCCTCTGTAGTTGAAAAATAAATAGATACCTTCTTCTTACTAAGCCATGCTACTAAAGAATCACCTAAGAAGAATGCACCTCCACTGGTGCTCTTTCTCTCATCCAAACAATTTGCCCAATCAACATCTGAATATACAGTTAATTGAAAATTCTGATTTCTAGGATACCAAATACCATAAGTCATTGTACCCTTCAAATATTTGAATATCCTTTTGACCACTGCTAAATGACTTTGTTTAGGAGTAGACTAATAATGACCTACCATTCCAACAACTTGCATTATATCAAGATGAGATGTTGTGATGTACATAAGACTGCCTATCATTGATCGATATGTTCTTTGATCAACATTTGGTGAAATATCATCTTTACTGAGCTTACAACCAACCAGCATAGGTGTAATAATAGGAGAGGAATATTACATCTGAAACTTCTTCAACATCTCTTTCAAATAATTTTCTTGAGAGATAAATAATCCTGTAGAACTTTGATTGATTTGAAAACCAAGAAAATATGACAGCTCTCCTATCATGGACATCTCAAACTCAGTTTGCATAGAATTAGAAAACCACTGAACATAAGGGTCATTAGTACATCCAAAAATAATGTCATCTACATAAAAAAAAGCAACTAATAAACCTTCAAAATTAATGTATAAATTACTATAAAAAATACCTTTCTTGAACCCTTTGTCCTATAAAAATTTGTCCAATCTATAATACCAGGCTCATGGTGCCTATTTCAGTCCATATAATGCCTTTTTCAACTTGTTGACATAGTCAGGATTATCTATCAGTGAAAATCCTTTAGGTTGCTCCATATATACTTCTTCTTCTAGATCTCCATTAAGAAAGGATGACTTAACATCCATTTGATATACTTTAAAGTTCTTATGACATGCATAGGCAATAAGCAATCTGATGGATTCCAATCTTATCACTGGTGCAAAGGTTTCATCAAAATCTCGTCCTTCAACTTGTGCATACCCCTTACAGACCAATATGGATTTATTCCTAACAATTTGTCCTTGTTCATTCATTTTATTCTTAAACACCCATTTGGAACCTATTACATTCTTATCTGCAGATCTAGGAACAAACTCCCATGTATTATTTTTCTCAACCTGATCAAGATCTTCATTCATAGCCCTAATCAAATCTTCATGTTTGCTGGCTTCATCAAGATTTTTAGGTTCAATCATAGATAGGAAATAAATCTGAGATTGTTCTAAGTCTTTAATCAATTGTCTTCTTGTCTGAACTCCTTTATTCATATCACCAATTATTTGTTTTTCGGGATGATTCTTTTTAATAATTCTGAGAGGTGGTTTTGTTTTTGTCTGCTGATTTGAGTCTTATTGAGTATTTGTATCTTCATCTAACTCAGAGTCTTCTCTTTCTGATTCTTGGACCTCTTCATCTTCAACTTCAATTATATCCTTTGTTGTTGATTCAACACTGCTTACATCTCGTACTGAGATTTATTCATCAACTTTTATATCTATACAATCAACCAATTTTTGTAGCCTCTTATTATAGCATCAATATCCTTTATTTTTTGTAGCATACCCTAAGAAGATAACTTCATCATCCCTGTCATCACATTTGCCAAGATTTTCATCATTATTCTTGATATAACACTTACTCCCAAAGACTTTAAAATGCTTGATTGAAGAAGATATTATAGACCATAGTTCATAAGGAGTCTTGTCACTTTGTGGCCTGAGATGAGCTTTGTGATGAATATGTACAGTTGTATGAATTTCTTCTGCCCAATATGTTTGAGCAATATTCCTTTCATTCATCATTGATGTTGCCATCTACTGAACTGATCTATTCTGCTTCTCAACTACTCCATTTTGATGTGGCGTTCTTGGAATAGTATACTCTCTTTTGATCCCATGTTTATCACAAAACTCTTTGAAGTCCCATGAACTAAACTCTCCTCCTCTATCAGACTTTATTGCCTTCAATCTTTTTCCTGTTTGATTCTCAGTCAGAGCCTTAAACACTTTGAAATTTTCAAATGCTTCAAATTTTTCTTTCAAATAGGAAACCCACGTGAGTCTAGAATAATCATTAATAATCAACATGAAATCATTTTCTTTTCCTGTACCTTCCTTCCTTGATGGTCCAAATAAATCCATATGTACTAACTGAAGAGGTTTCTCTGTTGATGCAAATTTCTTAGATTTAAACTGTGTCTGAGTAAGCTTTCTTATTTGGCAAGGTTTGCATACAGAATCATATGGATTTGATACCTCTGGAAATCTTTTACTGCCCCACTGTTTTGAAGTTTGATTAGATGATCAAAATTTAGGTGTCCAAGTCTCCTATTCCATGGCCAAATTTCATCATACTTACTTAAGTGACATTCTTTTTCTTCTTATTTCAAAACATAGACATTGTTTTTTGTTCTTATGCCTTTTGCAATTAGTTGTCCTGAATTCACATAATGTATTCTACAATCTTTAGAAGTGAAAACAAATTCACATCCTCTATCACAAACTTGACTGACACTAAGCAGATTATGTTTCATACCATCTACAAACAACACATCTTGAGCTTTCCCTTTGCCATTGCTTAGACTTACCATTCCTTTACCTTTGATTTTTCTTGGTGTTGCATTTCCAAAAGTTACATTCCCTGATTTGATTTCATTTCGAGACAAAAAATTACTTTTGTCTCGAGTCATATGTTTGGAACATCCACTGTCAATATACCAAGGATCATTTTGTCTTTAAGAGGAAAGTACTAACCCACACTTATTACTTTCTTTCTTTTTCCATATTTTGACATTTTCAGCTGAGGAATTTATTCTTGTATCAACTTTGTAATTCTTTAAATGACAATCTAAGGATTTGTGACCAAAATTATGACAAATCTAACATTCAGGCTCATTATACAATGGATTAAAATAATTGGTACGTTGTTGTCTACTCATTGACTTTCTAGTTCTATGTTGCAACAATTGTTTATTCTGTGACCTCCTTAGTTGCATACTTCTAAACTTAATTCCACAATTTGCAACTTTATGACCAAAATTAGAACAATAATAACAGTAACCATAGAAAAAAATTTGATACTTGAATATTGGCCTTCCTCTTGAAATTGGTTGTTTTATCTTTTGTTGGCTTTGTTCCTGTTCAGAACTCAACTCATCTTTATTAAAAAAAAATTGCAGGGTATGATCATAATTTGACTGTTTGTTGACTTGAAATTTGATCATCTTAGTTGATTCTTTATTTTCTAGCTGACTGCTACTAGAACCACTTTCATAACCTAGACCAGTTTTTATCAATGGAGATATTTGTTTACTCAGGATGCTATTCAGTTCTTCTGAAGCTTTGATACCTGACATATTTTGGTGATACAAGGCTTGAAACTTCTCCAACTCTTTTCTAGATTTCACTACTTCTTCTTCCAGAGCTTCACATCTCATCATCTTCTTTGCTAATTGATGTTTTAGAATATCTTCTATCTTCTTTGCTTCTTCTAATTCTACTTTTAACAAAGTAAAATCTTCACTTGATTCTTTACCATTCTTTTCAAACTGCATCAACAATTGTTTTTGTTTTCTCTTCTTAAGTCTGAGCCTGACAATCTCTTCTAAAGCACTGATTAGTTCACCTTTCATATCAACCACAACTACCTCATCATTCATGTCACCTTCTATGTATTTGTCATCAAGGTCTCCTATGTCTGTAAGCATAAAATAATTCACTTTATCTTCACAAGATGAATTTCTATCTATGTCTACTGAGGAGTCATCATTATTTGCACACAAACTTTTTTTTTTACTATATTTCTTAAATTTGTATTGATTTTCATCATCAGAGTTCTGGTATTTTTTCTTGTGAGGAAACTTAGATTTAAAATGACCTATCTTACCACAGTTGAAACATTTAAATGACAACCTTCCTTGGTATTTGCCTGATCCTTTTTTAACCTTCTCACAATTTTTTCCTCAATATCATCTAATTCTGAATTAATATTCTTGTCTGCTTTAAAAGATGCTTCTCTAGTGATGGATTTATCTTTACTAATCCCCATTTCATAAGCAGTCAGAGTTACTAGGAGTTAATCAATAGGCATAATTTTAAGATCATTCAGTTCTTCTATTGCAAAAACTTTTGGATTAAATCTGTCAAGCAAAGATCTTAAAATCTTCTGAACTAAAAATGCATCTTCAATCTTCACACCAAGACCCTTCATGGCATTCACAAGTTTCTCAACTCTTAAAAAATATTTACTAACTGTTTCATCCGCATTCATATTTAGTTGTTCAAATTTCAATCTATATGTTTGAAGTTTGGCACCTTTTACTTTCTCATTTCCTTCATAACTTCTAATACGTTTATCCCACATCTCTTTGGTAGATTCAAGATGCATCACTTTTACAAACTTAGCTTCAACAAGCCCAGTCAAGATAGCATTCATTGCCTTTGAATTGAAGCTAAATTATAGATTATCATCTTTGGAAGCTATCACAAGAGGTTTTGTATATCCAATCTCTAATACATCCCAAACATCAACACCTAAGGCCATAATGTATGTTCTCATTCTAACTTTCTAGAAAGAAAAATTTGTTACATCAAACAGAGGAGGCTTATTGGTTGAAGTCCCTTCATGACTCTTCATGTTTAAGCTTATAGATCTACCTTCAAATAAAAGGAACCCACTCTGATACCAATTGTTAAAATTACTAAGNAGTTGTTACTGTGCTTAAACAATCTTATGCCTATTAAAATATTATTAATCTTCTCGAAGTGATCATCAATATTATGCAAGACATGAACAACATAAATTATAAACATCAATCACACATATGATATACACAGAGACAAATATTCATGAGGAAACCCATAAAGGGAGAAAACCTCTTCTTTTTGGAATGATAGGTAGTATTTTATGTTCTATACATCATCTATCTTTGATCTCCAACTCAAAATCTCTTCTTTAACACGCTGCAACTTGTAGAGAGCACGAACCCTCACGTTTCTCTAGCACCCACTAGAAAGAATCATATTTGATCCTTATGATCTCTAGCACCAACTAGATGAGAGAACCTCCTTCCACTTATACAATCACCAATTTGCACACAGAAAACTTTTCGTTTTCCCTAGCACCACCCTGCCACCCTGTTTTCTAGCCACAAGTAGATGGAAGCTACAACTCCCAGTATTCAAGCACCAACTTGAATAACAGAGGACCACGGTCCTCCCTAGCACCACCCTACTACCTTGATTATATATATTTTCTTGAATAATACCTTACAACAATAGATATATGTCAATGCTTACCATTTCTTCTCTTTTCTACAATTAGTCTATGCTTTTGTCTTTTCATGCTTGGCTCCACTTGCTGTCTCTTTTTTGTTCTATAGTACTGCTCTTCTTCTGTCTGTTCATACTTAGTTTCACTTGCTATATCTTTCCATATTCTCTTTCTATATTCTTCTCATTCTCTTAGGTTCTTGTACATTCTGCTCTTTTCACCATTTCCGCTTTGTCTCGCTTTTGTTCTTCATCTCTGAATTTGTTCTCACTCTGTTCATACTGTAATTTTCATTACATACGGTTCAACTCATTTTACAGTGAAAAACAACCAACGCCACTCTGTCACAACATTTTTCCTTTTACACATGCTCACATAATCCGTTACACTTTGAATCTCAAAAACGCCCAAGAACAATGATTCAGTTAGTATAACTGAATCGTAATTGGTCAAGAATTCATGAAGTGAAACAGTAATCCTTCAATTAGGTTGTCGATTTAATCAGCACTGTTGGATTATACACATAGAGGTTTTTTGATCCACAGGTCCTCGTGAACTTTACCCACCCGAACAAGCACTGGGCACAATGTTCCTCTCCACATAACCACTGACTGTGACCACACGCCAACCAAAAATGCGCTACATGAATTTGCAATTCAGAAGTTCTATTGCGAGTCACCTCGATTCTCCCAACTCCCAATCTTTGAGGTAGATCCTAGTAATGCTATCTCCTTCCCTTATTCTCTGCTGATGTGACCTTGGTTGTGACTTGGGGCCAAGCACTACAATACTTCACGTTTCACGAACTTGCAAGTTATCTCTCCTCTTTTCTCCGATGTCCAAACTCTCTAACTCTGACCTTCATCATGCCAGATCAACGGTCAACAACCCTCACTGGTTTGGCAACCCAAATCTTCTTTTCGCACTTCGGGACTTCGCATTTCATGATGTCGGAAGTTAGATCACCTCCTTTCTTTCATTTCCTAATTTTATAACTCTACTCGTGTCCCATCAACAGCCCACGACATTCCTAGATCCAATGGTCTAGATCTCTCCTTCGCAGATCGAGACTTCATGACTTCAATATCTCTCCTTCATGATTTGGGCCCCTTCCCACTCTCGTCATTCTCAATCAGTTGACATCAATGACAACACAGACAACACACCAAACAAAGAACTCGCCAACAGATGTGGCATGACACATGGATGATCTCCACTTGTCATCCCTTGACTCGACCACATAATCCTCCTCTTTTCCATTCATTGGTGATCGAAAAGTTTCTTTGGAAAACCAAATATGCTCACAAATTTTTCCAAACCCCCAAAACTCCATCAGTGATTGACAATTCCTTTTGGTGAGATATAATTGTCCACGAATTTCATCAAACCCTGATTGCTACATCAACAATTTATTTTGGCGAACTAAAGTTGTTCATGAATTTTGTGGAACCCCAATCGCTCCATCAACGATCAGTGATTTTCTTTGGAAAACTAAACTTGTCCACAAATTGTGTTGAACCTTGATCACTCCATTGATGATCGACGATTTCTTTTGGAAAACTAAACTTGTTTAAAAATTTCTTTGAACCTCAATCACTCTATTAGTGATCGAATATTTTCTTTGGAAAACTAAACTTGTCCACGAATTTCACTGAATCAAACCAGCTCCAAATCAAGGATGAATGTGGACGATTGATCTCAAGGTTGAATGCTCCAAAACGTCTTTGAGCTTCTCCAAACCTGAAAATGGATCTTGGTCATTGATTCTTAATATTCTAGTGATATGGGATGTTGATTCTCCCATTTTAGAGTTTCCATGAAAACATGGAATTCGACCTCCCAATCCAATTTTTAAATCTGCAAATTACAAATCAATTCCATTGATCATATCTTCAACCATTATTAGTGCAAATTCGACCTGTGTTTGCCCAAAATGTTGGGGATTTCACTTTGGTTTCAAAAATTTCCCCAAATTCGTCATAGATCAAATCTGTAACAGTGAATTTACCAAATTCACGTTGGTCCTTGGCGCATACAAATCCAATGTTGAACCAAAACATCTGATACCACTCTATAGTGTTTTCCACTACTAAAAACCCATAAAAGTTTTTGTTTTTTTTATACCAAGTAAATTAGATGCAACAACAATATTTAAAAAATGTATGTGGCTAGCATAAACATCTACAACCATGCATGCGATTCCATTTAAATGCACACAACAAAAAATTTATTTTTATGCATCATGCCAAATGTCCATGCATCTAACAACACTTTTAAAACATGAATTGCAACAAAATAACACTCACATAATAGCATAAAAATGCTTAAAACTCAAAGTAAGTACATAGCAATAATCCCAAAATTAAATTAAATGCATTGAATATTTACTTGCATTAACAACATTATGAATGCAACCAATTATACAATACCAAAAAGCATATAATTTACTCAAGAATAGAGTATATGCACAACAAATAAAACCCAGAAATATAAACCATGTATCATAGTTGAACACTTTTCTTTTAAACCAAAAGTGCAATTGGCTACACAAGACAAACATTCCACTCAACCATAGATTTACTTCTCCAAATATGAACAACAAATCACACCCAATTTGGGGCCATGGATCCACAAGAAATGTGTGTCTCTCTATTGTCCACTCATATCCTAGCACAACCCACAACAAGTTATTTTCTCCTACAACTATCTCAATCCACTAACTCACTTCCCCTCAATCTACACAACCTATGGAAAGGGACCCCCCTTCATTGCACTTAGTACCTCAGGCCTTCCCACTTCCCTCCATAGATCCAACATAGGTTGGATAGGAATATCTCTTGCGAGGCAATCCATGGATGTCAGTTGTAATAGAAAAGCTCATAGCAACAAGTCATTTCTCTAGTGAAAACTCTCACCCAAAAATTTCACTCTATAGGCCTAGTAGCCCATTTCTTCATGTTGAAATTTTGCTAATACTGAGGGGGGGTGAATTAGTATAAGATGCTTTTTACTTTAAATGAGAATTCATTAACTTTAAAAGAGTAAATTCATGTAAACTTAAATCATAGTACACATAGTTTAATTTGGAAACCCTTGTGGGAGAAAACCATAAAAACTTGTCTTTGTAAATGTTTGTAGGCACCAACTTGTTGTTACAAATATTATAAGAACTAACCTAATAGAGACACCAATATATTTAGATGAGCACCACCTCAGCAAGATATTGTGTAGGCATTGTTATCACACAAGTTGTAGGTTGGGAAAATCCTGACCCAACCACCAACTAGCGACAACTAGGAGGACACCTAGCCACTGTCACATTAGGTAGGTGTCCCCGTTACTTTAGAGGTGAGGTAGTCACCTCAAGGGGGAATCCTAGTGACCATAGGGGGAATGAGATTTAAAATGATGAAGATGAAAAGGATCTCCTTAGAGGTCAATTCTAAATGGTATGAAGGTCTTGGGAAAGAGTCTTGGGAAGGTTCAAGGGGCTGCCAAATCCTTGGATGAATTTTCGAGAAATGAGTATTTGCTCAAGATAGAATAAAAATCACTATGCAGTATAATATGTTAGTCGGATCAGAAATTCAGGCTTGCTAACCCTAATTTTTAGCATCAGATAACATTATATAACAGTGAATAAACAAGTATTATAGTTGCTAGCAAGTTTCTAAAAGTCCAATGAAATGTGCTTGAAACAGAGTAGGTAAACACTAGAGAATTTCATGATCTATAGCGTGAGACTTTAGAAAATGAGTTATGGATGTCATAAAATATGTATGCAAAAGTATTTTGCAGCCTTATGGATGTAGGATACTTGTTGTGACAACAGTAAATCTAGCCACCAAAATCCAAAAAAGAATCAACCCAAAAGTTGTATTTAAAAAAGTAGAATAAAGTGGCAAACTTCTAGAAAATATTGACGGTAGAAAGGTAAGTTATGAGTTAATTTATGTTTAGGGTTTCTGCAGTAAATTCACCAGCCTTATGTCTGTAGCAAACCAATTTCTATGAAAGAAAACTTATCCAATCAAATCAGCTCCTAGTTAGCTCAATAAGTGTGCCTAGGTTAGTAGGAGGTTAGGGCAGATTTTAGGGCTAGTCTAGGGTTAGTTTAGGATCTAGTTAGGGTTAGTTATCTAGGTTAGTGTGGCCCTAATGGATGTAATTTATTTTTACTACAACATCAATAAATTGTGGTTGAAATGGGATGCCTCAATGAGACAAGGTAGCTCAAGGCTAGGGGAACAAACCTCAAGAGAGAGAAAACTGAAATCTTGAAATTTCACGTTTACCAATGCAATCATTTATATCTCCAATGCAACGATTAGTGCCTTTATTTATGGGTTAATGGGGTCTTAGATAAAGAGCTAGGGATACTATATCCTTGGGGGTATAAATCCTCCTATTCCCCAAGGCAAGTAACCTAGCTAGGGTTTGAAATTGGGGTATATATTATTATACTTCCTTAACCAAAACCTTTGCAAACAATTTTAAAGCTTAACAATTATGTTAGAAACTATTATAGGGGTGTATTTTCTTATACTCATACTCCCTATCTATCCTTAGCAAAAACAACCTTAACTTGAATTACCAATTATAATAACAAAGTAAAGAACCATACCAATCCAAGAAAAGTCGTTAACATGCCAATGTAAACAACAAAAATAAGATAGAAGTGACCCCCAAGAGATGGTGTATCATCATCATCATCACCATAACCAAAGAAACCATTCCATAGCACAAGAGACAAGAAGAAATCCAAAGGTAGCGAAAATTTCAGCCATGTACTTTTCACAATTGGAGAGTTATGTTAAAATGAGATCTTATGATCTATTATTTATACAAGATGTCACTAAGATAGTTTGTCCACATAACTTAGGGTAAAACACAAGACTAGGGGTCAACAACCCTAATATTTCCCCCTTACAAAGATAATAATTAAAAATTCACTTTAATTTCACGTTTGCACAAAGAAAACCCTAAAATGAAGCTGGTGTCTCCCTTTTAGGGGACTTTTTACTTTTTGACCAAGTCATTGGAGTTGTGGTAGCATGTTTATGCCTCTAACGTCCACTTGTCATCAATCCACGTCCTCTTCTTCATGATAAAATCCTTCTTTCACCAAGACGTCCACTCGTCCATGTCTCACCACCAAACCCTAGCCCCCAAGGATGACGTCAAGCCTAAAAAGGTGGCATTTTTCTTCTCATAGGAAAATCGTTTAGCATGTGAGGGTTGGGATATGTCTTCCACGTCATCTTATAGGTATCCAAAACTTTCCCTCTATGATCCAATGTGTGGACCCATGACATCCAACATGTGGGCTTGCAGCCCCAAGGAAGCCCAAGCTAGGCTTGTTCTTCCAAAATTGTCCACCAACTAGGTCCTGCAAAGACAAGTAGGCACTCCCTTCAAGGATCACAATAGCATCATGATAATTAAATCAATTCAATAAATGATCCACCAAAGCATGTGCATCAAATATTACCCTGTCAAACAATTAAGTGCTCAAAGACATTATGTGACTTGCTAAGCTTGGATATGGGAGGGTTGACGAGGTGTCCTATTTGGTATAGCTTTCCCTAGGTAAAGGAGTGTTTCCAAGAGATCCCTCTATAATCCATGTAAAGTGGATGAAGTGGTTAAGGATCAATACTCAATGGGCATGGGATTCATGACACACAAGGGCTTGTAGTGTCTCATTCATGGGTTCCTTTGTAGAGGGTGTGTGGCACCTTCATTTTCAATGCAATTTTTCCAAGACCGTCGTTTATCCATTCTTTGTTTCTCTCAAAATTTAGGGACAATTTCAAGGCCACTATATTGGCACGGTGTCCAGATAATGACAGTGTCACTCAAAAACACTTAGTGGGAATGAGAAGGTTGGATCGTGATGAGACCCCCTTTCTTTCAGCCATGCAATTGAGAACCGTTACCCTGGCTTGGTGACTAGATGATGATAATATCATACCACTAAATATCCATGAGCATGAGGTTGGATTGTGATGAGACCTCTTATCGTCCAACTAATGATTTAAGCATTCATAATCATTATTCTTGTGGGTCCCCCTTTTCTTACAGATAAGAATTTCATTCCTTTCTTGGGGGATTCCCTGGGCAAAGCATCTGGAAGGTTTATATATATGCTTTTATCTTTTACCCAACAACAATCCATCTGGGCCTTCATCCCCTTCTTCCCATAGAATGAGGGACAACCCCATCTTGGGTAAATACACCCTAAAATCCCAAGAGATAAGGAAATGGGGGGAAATAGTGATGGAAGTACTATGGCTCTTCAAGGGAGTTCCTAGTATCAAAACCATTCCAAAGGAAGATCAATTACTAGGGAACAATGTCAACCACCAAGGTGAAATAGGGAAAAAGGCATAATGTTTTGTTGGATTACTAAGAGGGGGGTGAATCAATAATATCATAATTATAATCCTTTTTCTCCAAATAATCCAGGTGTTATATCAATGTAGAATTATTATCCAATAATGAGCAATAAGAAATGACAAATCACACAATACATAGTACACGAGTGTTTTACGTGGAAACCCAAGTTGAGAGAAAACCACATAATGCTTTTTATTATATGTCTTGAAGAATTACATTCATTGGAAGCACCAACTTCCTTTGTTTTCCAGCTGCAACTGGAAGGAGGCTCCAACCCCCTAGTTTCTCAGGCTACAACCTGAGGGACGCTCCAACTCCCCAATTCTCTAGCTACAACCAGAAGGAGGCTACAACCCCCTAAGTTCTCCAGCTACAATTGGAAGGTGGCTACAACCACCTGTCCTTGCCCCATCCAACCACCCTGAAGTAGAAGTAGAATGATGGAACCACTATCACACTATCATTGTGAGATATATCATTCTAAACCTGTACCAATAAACCTGAA
>SNQJ01S0006394.1:147305-158487 GCA_010110895.2 Picea sitchensis
TAATATTGTTTTAAGAATATCCTTACTTACATTGGGGTGACTGGATCTTTGTAGATTATACTGTAGCCTTTCTACAAAGTCCTCCAGATTTTCATCCTCTTTCTGTATCATCTTGAATAGTTCCTCTCTTTTTTCTCTTGTTCAACAATAGTCTTGGTATTTATGTAGGAATTTATGTTTCATTTGATCCCATGTTGTGATTACATGACCTCCAAGACTCATGAACCATTTTAGTGCATTTCCTTTCAATGTTGCTGGAAATAGCTTTAATTTTTTAGCATTGGAAATGTAATCATAACTTCTGCATAATATGTCAAACACGAAAAGGAATTCATCAGGATCCTCTGAAGATAAACCTTGAAAGTTAGGTAAAGCTGAGAGTGGAATATTCTTCATGGGAGCTACCCCTCTAGGAAGATCACCAATAGGAAATCCTAAGGTGGAAAAAGAGTTTTCATCATTTACCTCTCTTTCAGGACCTGCATGTTCTTCATGATGCAGTTCTTCATTATACTCATCCATGGTTTCTTTTGTTTGTTCCCCTGCTGCGCTTGCTCGATCCTCAATGTTTCCTGCTGGTTTCTCAACTGTCTCAGGACTCCAAATCTCTTTCCCTGTTTCAAAGTTTTCTTGAAAGGAATGTTGGGATTTTGGTTTTCGAGAGTTTGGTCACTGAGGAGCAACAGATTCAGATTTTGATATAATCTCGTCAATAAAAGTCTTTCTTCCTCCCCTTCCTCTACCTCAGCCACCTGTAGGGTCAGTTTCTTTGGGGTCTTCGTGTCCTCTCATGCAATCTTTATATCTGAAAGAACATAAGTGCTTTTGAAATCTATAATTGCCTTCCCCGACAACGGTGCCAAAATGTTGGTCACTGTAATTGCTTATTAACTAAACAATCAAGTGTTACATAAATTATCAACCCAGGGAAGTTTGTTTATTTCAAAGGCAATCACACACTGTATATGATCAATCTCAAAAGCAATCTAGAGTTGTAGTAAAAGTACATTAATCACACCTTGCCTTGAACAAACTGACATTCTACTTTGAATTACAGAAAAGCAACCTACCTATTGCAGAGTTCAAAGTTTAAGGAAATAATTATCCGAAGAATCCTGGATTACATTAAGAAACAACAACCTAGGAAATAATTCCTTCAAGATACTGAAAAAGAAAAGACCAACTATTCTATAATAGAGAACAGGACCCTATTCCCCAAGCAGGAATCTTCAACACCTGTTTCCGACTATCATACTTTCATGAACTCATTACTAATCAAAATGATTGACACGTACTGAAGGCTAATTATCTCATAACAGAGAATAGGACCATATTCCCCAAGCAGGAATCTTCAGCACCTATCCCTGATTATCACACTTTCATAAATTCATCAAACAGAATTACCGATCAAAATGATTAGCAGTTACCCAAGCATGAATTATATGAAAACAATGTAACAATCAGTAAAGCAGAGTTTCAACAAAACAGAGTTCAGTAAAGTAGAGTTTCAACAAAACATAATTTAATCAAGGCGTGAACAGAAATAATACTAACACGCTAGAAAACTAATGGGTGAATCTTGTGAAGAAGGTGGACCCTCCCTTCTCACAAGATTCCCCGGAAATGAAAGGAACTAGGAAGAAATGCTCAGAATAATCTTTTATTCATCTGTGAACTGTATCATGTTACAATGTCTAAAGTGAACACGTCCTTCTCTATAATTCCTTTCCAGCCAAAAAGGATCCCCTATAATGATGATTTCCCCTTATTTAAAGAGGAGAATCCCCTCAATACAATTGATCATCAAATTACATGTGCACATACGAAGTTAGATATAATCTTCTATACTGGAATAGGATATCCTGATCTCCCGTAACAGAATGCTATTACAATAGTTGGAATGGTGTTGGGTGAGGTGTAGTTGTTGTGTCCGATGTAACAACTTATTTATTTATCTTCTTGTTACTGCTATTGTATATTGTTTCAGCATCACAAATCACAGACTGCTTCAACAACGAGATTTGCATTCTGACTGTTTTAGCAACGTGGTCTCAAGAAGTAGCGATGGTTAATGCTGGCTTAAGGTGCGGCTGTTGTGGCTAGTGTAACATCTCCTTCTTACTATTGTGTGAATTGTTGTTTCAGCATCGCAGACCACAGACTGTTTCAGCAACGGGGTTTGTGTGATTTTGACTGTTTCAGCAACGGGCCTTCAAGTAGCAACAATAATCTGTAGTTCGAACTGTTTCAACACTATATATTTTTTATTGATGGTTAAGTATGAGAGTAATGTAAAATTACATGTAAAACAAATTAAACATATAGCAAAGAGAAGAGACGTTATATACCTTTGGAAAGATATGGGTAAGGTGATAATGTAAGCTTAAATGTGAGTGGAAAAAGGATGTACTGGTAGAAAAAAGTGTGAACAAAAAGGTACATTATAGGGTCCTAACAACTATGTGAGGCTTGCAAGGCTAAGTGAAAGTGATTGGAAGAGACTATGTAAAGACTTTGTGTTGTAACCTAGCTTGGGGAAGGAGCATCTAGCGGAGTGTGTGTGTATCTCCTGTCCTATGTGGAGTAAGATCTTGTGGCCATGTACATGTAGATGATTGATAGAAGACAATAAAGAAGAAGAAGAGTTGGTGGACATAGCCCCGGGCTGGGGGTGAACCACGTATATCCTTTGTTGTGGTTGCTTTGTGCATTATGGTTGTTTTATGGTTCATATGATTTATGCTTAGTGTAGTAATGTATGTTTAGATGTATCTGATATGATAGCTTAGTGATTGGTGATGTAAAAAAGTACCAGATATGATCTATTTTGATGTGATTAGTGCATGAATGTGTTGGATCTTGTTGAATACGACGTTGCATTGTAATTAAGGTTTATTTGCACTATAGACAAAGGATAAATACTAATGAATGGAAACTGCTAAGTGACCTGCTAAGGTGTTGTAATCATAGATCTGTGTCCCAACTAGGTTGTAGACATATGAGTCTTGCAACCACCCCTGCCTTTACCTTGGGTGAGACTTCATCTGCTTCGTAGGTGTTGCCAAAAGGGCCGGTAATTAGGGTTTTGTTGGTGCGTTGTTGAAGCATTGAACCCTGGGTCTTCCCTGTGCCAACAAATACAAAGATGCAAAAAGGAGAAACGGTTCAAGAATATTTCTCTAGGGTTTCTCAATTCAAGGAACAATTAGAGGCAATTGGAGACAACTTGGATGAATATGAACTCATGATGACAACTCTTAATGGTCTCACAATACCTTGGGATGCCTTCATCCAAACTATTTGTGCAAGAAAAGAGAAACTCCAATTTGACAGTTTATGGGAAGAATGTGTTCAAGAAGAAGCAAGAGTGGCCAATCGAGAAGTTGTCCTATTAAGAGATGAATATCAAGCCCTATCTTTTCATGCTAAGAGTGGAAATAAAAAGTCTCATTTTCAAAAGGAGACTCACTTTCATAAAGAATCTTACTCTCTAAAGAGATTCCATAAATATCATAAGGGTCAAAGAAAGGGAAAATATTTCTCCTCTTATCAATGTTATCATTGTGATAAGATGGGACACATTGCTAAGAAATGTCCTGCCAAAAGGGAATAATACAAGAGGAGAAATAAAAAAAGACATCATGCCCATGCAATTGAAGATGATGATCCACCCAAGAATTTAACTAAAGAAGAGATTGCAGAATATGTTTTGTTTTTCTCTCTCTCGGGATCTGTGACACCTAGAGAGGATACTTGGCTCATAGATAGTGGTGCCTCTAAGCACATTAAAGGTTAGAAAGACACTCTCTATAGCCTTATATAAAATGACTTCCCCCAAAAAGTTTCACTTGGATATGATTATCAATACCCTATCAAAGGAATGCGAGAAGCCACCTACAAACTTGATTCAAGAACTCCGGTGAGAATGAAGGATGTACTCTATGTACTGGGTTTGAAAAATAACCTATTTTCTATTTCAGCCCTATATAAGAAATGTTTTAGGGTTGCATTCATAGATGGTGAAGTTCTTATGTGGTCTAAAGGAAAAATTGTATAATATGCAATTGTTATTGGAACAGAAGAAGGTGGTTTGTACAAGTTAAAGGTCACTCAGATGTAGCCTTGACTCACTCTACTGAAATTCCTTCTAAACTTTGGCATAGAAGAATAGCTCACATCAACTACAAAGCCTTACCATGTGTAAGCAAGGTAGTTACAGGTTTACCAGAATTAAAGGTTGATCATGAAGGTGTATGCAAGGGATATGTACAAGGAAAGAAAATAAAGAATCCTTTTCCAAAGAGTGACAGTAAAGCATAAGGAATCTTGGAAATTTTCCACTCAGATGTATGTGATCCAATGACATCAAACTCTCTAAGAAGGTATGCATACTATCTATCCTTTATTGATGATTACTCTCATAAGTATTGGTTTTATTTCTTGAAGTAAAAAGATGAAGTACTCAGAAAGTTCAAGGAATTCAAAACCTTGGTAGAAAACCTCCAAAATAAAAATCAAGACACTTAGGTCAAACAATGGAGGATAGTAAACTTCAAATTAATTTGGAAGCTTTTGCAAATATGTCATGATTAAGAGGGAGCTCACCACTCTCTATAATCCTCAACAAAATGGTGTAGCATAAAGGAATAATAGAACGATTATGGAAGCAGTAAATACTATGATTCATGATCAAGATCCTCCAATGCACTTATGGGTTGAAGCAACAAGAAAAACAGTATATGTCCAAAACAGATTATCCCATAGTGCACTTGGATTCAAAACTCTCGAAGAAATGTTCACCAGAAAGAATCCATACGTAAGCCATCTCAGAATATTTGGTTGTCTAGTATTTGTACACATTCCAAAATAAAAGAGAACTAAGTTGGATCCTTCAAGAAAGAAGGGAATATTTGTCGGATAGTGTGAGGTCTATAAGGCCTTCATAATTTACATACCATGTTACCATCATATTGATATCAACATATATGTAACCTTTGATGAAGATGAAACACTCAAAATATCAAGGAAATGTCAGCTTTAAGAAATATATGAAGAATAACTTGTAGCTCCCAGAGTTGCAGAACCTGTAAAATAACTTGCAGTTACCCCTGATGATGAGATTCCATAAGATCGTGATATGATAGAATCTCAAGAACCTCCCTGTATGATGATCTCCCACAAGAGAAAGACAGCTTGGGAGAAATAACTTATTCAAGATGCAGAGAAGTATGGTGCCCTAGAAGGAACCATAAGACAAAGAAAGAAACCTAAGACATTCTCCAATTATATGGCCTTGATGTGTGATCTAGTAGAAAAGGAACCTACTTGATTTGAGGAAGTATTTCAGAAGAAAGAATGGATGGACACCATGACAGAAGAATAATAATAATGATGTATGGGAAGCAGTTCCCAGACCAAAGAAAAAAGATGTGGTATCTTCCAAGTGGATATACAAAATAAAACATGCAATAGACGAAAGTATTGAAAAACATAAGGAAATATTTATGTCTTGTGGATTTTCTCAAAAGGAAGGTATTGACTATGAAGAAACATTTGCTCCTGTAGCCAGATACACTTCTATCATAACCATCATAGGTCTTGCAACAAAAATGAAGTGGAATTTGCACTAGATGGATGTGAAAACAACTTTCTTAAATGGTATTATTGAAGAAGAAGTGTATATAGAACAACCACAAAGGCTTGAAGTGGAATATAGAAAGACTCATATCTGCAGGTTGAAGAAATATCTGTACAGGTTGAAGCAATCTCTTAGAGATTGGTATGGAAGACTTGATAGTTTCCTGAAAATCTTGGGTTTTACCAAGAGTAAAGATGATCCTAACCTTTACTTCAAGGTTATGAATGATGAGCCAGTTATATTGCTACTATATGTGGATGATTTACTCATGATAGGAGAAGAAAATCTCATCATAGATTGAAAGAAGAAGCTCACTGTAGAGTTTGATATTAAATAGCTAGGCCCAATGCATTATTTCTTAGGTCTTGAAGTTTTGTAGAGCCCAGAGAAGAACTTACTTAACCAAGGGAAGTATGCAATTGAAATACTAAAGAGATTTGACATGTTGGAATGTAAATCCATGAACATACCCATGGAAATGAATTTGAAGCTCTTGGTTGATACTTCATCAAATTTGGTTGATGCTACTCTATACAGACATATTATTGGATTGTTGATGTATCTGACGAATACTAGGCCATATATATTCTTTTCTATGAACACCTTGAGTTAGTATCTGGTGGAGCCCAAACATGTTCACCTTGTAGCTGCAAAGCATGTGATGAGATACCTTAAGGGTACATTGGATTATGGTCTTTGTTATACTGGAGATCATGACTTCAAAATGTATGGTTATATTGATTCATATTGGGCTGGAAGTGATTTAGACAGAAAGAGAACTTCAGGATGTTTTTTCATTTTGGGGTTATCCATGACTTCATGGAAAATCCGAAAGCAATCTAGTATTTCTCTCAGCACGACAAAAGCAAAGTACATTGCATCATGTTCCTCCAGTTGTGAAGCCATATGGATTCGTAAGTTGTTGACATGTTTATTCGATCTGGAGATGGAAGACACTGTGATTCTATGTGATAACCAAAGTTGTATAAAGATGACAAAGAACCTAGTTTTCCATGATAAGTAGAAACACATAGAGATATGGTACCACTACATTCGTGATATGGTGTAGAGGGGAGATGTAAAGCTCCAATATGTTGGAACATATGAACAGGTTACAGATGTGTTGACCAAGCCTCTATCTCGTTTGAAGTTTAAGTACTTCCAAGACAACCTTGGTGTTTTCCGAAAGGACCTCCCTTGAAAGAGGGAGTGATGTTGATGATACTATGGTATCCTAACAAACAATGGATAGATCCGTTAGGATTTTATATCATAGGGGATTGATCATCCCTGGGAAGATCCCGAAGGTCCACTAACGACGGTTTGTCAGAGTACCTGTGCATGTATATGTCAGTTCTAGTCAATAGTGGTAGCTCCGTTAGGATTTCATATCCTAGGGAATATTATGATTCCTGGGAAGATCCTGAAGGTTCGGTAAGGATGGTCTGTCAGAGTACCATGTGGTAGCTTGTTAGGATTTTATATCCTAGGGAATCTTATGATTCCTAGGAAGATATCGAAGGTTTGGTAAGGACAGCCTGTCAAAGTACCACAATTTTTGTTGTTGATGGACCTGCCTCATTCTTTTACCACATGTTGATGATGTTGTTGTTCCAAATTTATGTTGTTGATGATGTTGTTCCAAATTCATGTTGTTGATGATGTTTTTTCAGCTTCGTGCTATTGATGTTGATGTTTTAGCTTCATGTTGCTACTGCTGATGATGATGATATTACTGTAGCTCCATGTTGTAAACGATGATGAGAAAAAATTCCAATGATTTATAGATGTGCCAATCAATGTTCCATATGTTGATGATGATGTTTCCCTCTCCTTCTCTTGATGATGTTGTATTTGGTCATGTCAGTACAATACCCTTCTCGTTAAGGGGGAGTGTTGAAATATTGTAACTTTGAATAATATTCTAATTATGTTTGAGTTATTATTTAATATATCAAATCCCCTTTTGTGGATTGATCAAGTCAGCTCTTGTATAAGGTCAAATCCCATTTTGTGGATTGGTCAAACTGTACTTGTATAGTGGTATTTGTAAAGTCAGCCCTTAGTAATTATAAAGTGGTTTTAACCACTTCTAGGCGAAGTTTCCCCCACCAAACGAAGAGACATAACCCTAGCGCTTCCTCAACTTGTATTTATATGTGAGGATGATGCCTCATTTGAACACACTCATTCACTCATCTAGTGTGAATATCTTGAAGGAAGTTGCAGTTGCAAGAGGAAGGAGAAGAGAGGCGCATGCTCAGTCTTGGTATGTCTTTAGTGTTTTGGTCTTAGTCTTGGCATTGTATTGGTAATCTATTATTGAGGAAGTTTTTGCTTGGTTTTCTCCCCCATGAGGGTTTCCCAGGATAAAATGTTGTGTACCTTGTGATCATGTTTCTTTCAGTGATCCTCCTTATCCTGTTGTTTTGGAAATGCATTGAATGCTCATGTAATTTGGAAATAACCTAATAAAAACAACAAAAACTTAACACAAATATGTCCTAAGGTTCTCTTCACAAAATGGATAATGAGGACATCCAACTGATTGGTATTCCTCCAGTATTGCAATCTAGTTTTAGTAAAGTAATAAGAAATTAGTTTCTAGATGTTGCAATCATCATGAACAAATTATTTTCAAGGTGTAATGATTGTATTTCAATAGTCAACAATATTAGGGCCACCATTGATCCAACTAAACTAGAATGGTTGCAAGCAGTTAAAACAACCCATAATAATTATATTACAAGTTGTTTCTATATGTACTATGCCCACAAATTATCTTCAGAGAAGAGTCCAAGCACTTACTTGAGCATTCTACATGACAAGATGGATAAGTAAAAAAATTATATACCAAGGTTGGTTAAGAAGGCAAAGGATATTAGTAATGTCATGAATCTCCCCATTTCTTTGACTGGTATCCTTACATATAGACACAAGACTAGGGGCTTTGGTCACTTTAGTCTATTGTTTTTGGAGATGGGTTCAAGATTCATTGTGACTTTATTAGATAAATGTCTAAAGGATATTGAAGAACCAATGGTGGATAAATATGGGATTTGTTTTATAAGAGGGGAACATCGAAATACCCATTCCATGAAGTTCTATTACAATCTAAGTCTTATGAAAAATGTTTGTTCTATAGGAAATATGATATGCAAGCACCTAATATAAGTGTTGATAATACAAAATTTTGCAGGTTAAATAGAAAATTACCACCAATATTATTGCTACAAATGGATAATTATGTAGGTGATAAAAAAAATTGCTACTTGCATCAAGGAGGGTGTTTGACATTGTTGAAGTTGGTTTTCCTCTGACTGGGATACAAACATGAATACATACATGGAACTTATGGGATTTTATCGACTAAATTAAAGTGAAAAGACATTTTCACTGTCAAAGATGATGGACATTTATAAGACATGTGAGGATCACAATTTCTGTGTCCCATATTTAATTGATGATTTTTTTTACTTCAAGAGATTTATGAAACCACTCCTTTTGGATAGTAACCCCGGGATACTTGGTATAAAAGGATGGCATTTCATCAAATTCTAGCCCATTGATGGGAGGCTATTTATGCAATATAAAGCCTTGATTTGAGATGAAAAGTGGTCACCTCCTATTAATTTGTGGAGTTTTGTGTGTGATGGAAGTCCATACTTTCTTATGCGGCAACCCCAATTGTTAAATAAATATGTAATGATACCTTTTGATATGGATGAATTAAAAAAGGGATTAGAAACATATATTTCATTCTAGAAGAAAGGGATTGATAAGGGAGAGGAACAATATTGGGATCCAAGATAATTTATTGAGAGAATATATATAAGTCTTTGGACACTCCCTTTCTGAGCATTGAGCACTTGACAACTAATTTATGGCCATCCATAGTGCAAGAAATAAGAAACAATGCTCCTATAGAGTCCTCACATGAAGCTATGGAAGTGTACTTGAGGGAAAATGTCCCCATAATTGAGGATTGCTACATTGGACCTCTATGTAACATGCCTAGAAATCCATTCTCTTCAAAGGATGGTGTTGTAGAGGGACAATTGCTCATAGTACAATCACCACATAAATATTGTGTGATATGGTTGGGTAGGGGAAAAACATAAGTAGACGTTCAATGGTGGAAACCAACTAAAACATAAAAGGTAAACACATATATATAACTTGTTTAAATAAACAATGACATGTTGGTTTGAAAGAATATATGTTCATTGATGTTAATAACATCACATGGGCATGGTCGCCAAAGGTAGGATGGATAGGAGAGAAAATAATAATAAATGAGAAGGGCCTTACAACAATTAAGGCACAAAAATAATATACATAGTATAATGTTGAGATTTCGAGTGATGTTGATGAATGAGACTTTATTTGAGGGATCTTGCCTTAAATATTTATGAAACAGTACAAATATGGAATGCAATGATTATTGTCTCTTGTTTTTATTTTATTGCATCTCTTCAATCTTGGTATCTTTGGTAATGAGTTTCATAGTGATATTATGCATAGACATACAAAAATAATATGTTGACAACTATAGATTAATATTGGATTTATATATTATATACACTTTCCGAAAAAAAAATCTAAATATTGAAATCTAAATACACCTTGTAGAAATTAGATATTGACACTTTTGGAATGAAAATTTACAACTTTAGAATCAAAATTCACATTTTTGGAATTGAAAATCACACCTTTGGAATCGAAATTTGCACATTTGAAATAAAAATTCGCACTTTTGGAATCAAAATTTGCACTTTTGGGTTCAAAATTATTCAAAAAAATTTGGAATCGAAAATCACACTTTCAAAAACCAATATTAACACTTTTAAAATTTGTTTTTGCACTATAGAAAAGTTGATATTGACACTTTTATAATCAAAATTCATTGTTTCTTAGGCATTGCCTTTATTATTTCAAATTTTATGAAATTGGGGTTATAAGGGATAATATGGAACATATTTAAATAGTGAAACCTTATTAATATCTCTTTTTGTATGAAAAAACATATTTGGTCGCCAACCTTGGATGTGAGGATGAATCCATGTTGATCACAAAAATTGTTGTACTTTTTTAGGTTAGATTAAAAGGATTTACTTAGCTTGTCAATGAACTCTCTATTGAAAGGATCATGTATGTTGAAACTTGATTTAGATGTATCTAATATGTTTCAGGTGAAATTTCTATGTTGGACCTTTGAAAGACATTTATTTATTTTAATCCTTTGAGTGTCATTAGAGGATTAAAAAAAAATTAGCACCATTTTTGCATGCAGATGGAGTCGATTTTTTTTAGAATGTAAAAAAAAATAAAGTAAAATAAAATTTTACTACTAAAAATGAAAATAAATGAAATTGACATTCTAAATTCAACAAATTGATTGTTTTAGGAATTTTAGGTTTTAAGTTTTTATGGTTTATTGTCCTAGGTTATGTTCATAGGGTTCTAATTTCATGTTTTTGATGTTTAGGGGTATCAATTTATTAGGTTAAGGTTTGGGTTTTTTAAACTTAAACTAAATGATAT
>SNQJ01S0006394.1:159295-174432 GCA_010110895.2 Picea sitchensis
TGTGTGTGTGTGTGTGTGAGAGAGAGAGAGAGAGAGAGAGAGAGAGTGTTAGGGGTGTTGATTATGTGAGTCACTTATGTGTGTTGGTTAGGTTCCCTATTTATGTTTATCTCTTATGTGCATGGGTTAGGTGTGTTTCTTATGTGTGTGTGTTAGGGGTGTCGATTATGTGTGTCATTTATGTTTGTTGGTTAGGTGCCATGTTTATGTTTATATCTTATGAGCATGGGTTAGGCATGTTTCTTATGTGCATGGATTACAAGGTGCATCGATTATGTGTGGGGGTTAAAGGTGCATTTCTTATGTGTGGGGGTTAAGTGCAGCATTTATGTGTGTCACTTATTTGTGTGGATCACTTATGTGTATGTGTATCATTTATTGGTATGACCCCAAGGGGGGAATATCTGGGGTTAAATGCAAATGTAATGGATAAGTGTATATGTAATAGTGGTTGGCCTAATAATAAAGGGGCCACATGTGCAATGTGTAAATATGTTTATATAGAGAGCATGTAGTCACTATTGAGGGACATGTGATTTTTATGTATGAATGTATTTGGGTATTGACATGAGGTTATCCTCTTATTTAAGGATTTACTGTGTAACTCGTCTCTCTTATCTATATCATTTTTTTTCTCCACACTCACATTTGTTGTACATGGTGTGTACTTTTGTTTTTTTAGTACATTTGAAGGTTTTGGTTCATAACATTTGGAATCCCTAAATAGCGATGAGGTAAAATTATATAGGCAATTTAGAATTGAATAAGGATATCATAATTTGATAGGAGAGGTCACATTGCATCTTCAAAAGGAGAAAGAAGACAAGATCCAAGAAGGTCACTAGAAGATACTTGAAGAAGTTAACTCCATCTAGAGGATGTACATGTAAAATGTGATGGTATTATCTCCAAGGCTAGAGTAATCAAATACCAAGAAAAGAGAATAAAGGATGTCATTATTTTTTAAAAGAAGACAAATGAAATAGGCATGTAGAGTGAAGGAAAACCATCAAATGTGAAACTTTATCAACACCCTCATTACCAAGAAATATTTCAAGGAAGGCAAGAATATTGATATCAACATTATCAAGGAAGAAGATGGAATACTAATAAATATTCATGGAACATGACATCACACAACCATTTAGTCAACAAGATATTATCAAAGACCAACAACTACAACAAATTAGAGAAGTCACAACAACAACACATGGAATCAAAGGAAAAAAATTAGCAAAAAAATATATCAAGGATTAAGACCAAAAATAATTGAGTTTGTATGGATTGATAATCATCAATGACAACAAAAAATTAGGAATATGAAGAAATTATATTACTTGGTTTCATCACATGTAACACCCTTAATTTCAAAGATTGAAGGACAAAGCTTTTTGGAGGGTACTATGGTTTGAACCCAAGGAAGGAATATATGGGGTTAAATATATATCATATGACCCCAAGGGTGGCATATATAGGGTTAAATATATATCATATGACCCCAAGGGTGGCATATATGGGGTTAAATGTACATGTAATGGGAAAATGTATATGTAATAGTGGTTGTCCTAATAATAAAGGGGCCACATGTGCAATGTGTGAATAGGTATATATAGAGAGAATGTAGTCATTATTGATGGGCATGTGATTTGGATGTATGAATGTATTAGGGTATTTGGAGGATGTTCTCATATTCTTTAAGGAGTTATTATGTAACTAATATGTCTTATCTATATTGGAGTTGTTCTACACTCTCACATTTGTTGTGCATGGTGTGTACTCTAGTTTCTTATGATATTTCAAGGTTTTGGTTCATAACATTTATGCATGCCAATTATGTGTGTGGGCTAGGTGTGATTTTTATGTGTGTGGGTTATATGTGTCATTTATCTGTGTTGGTTAGGTGTTTTGTTCATATGGATGGTTTTATAAGAGGTTTTCCATCATTTGTTTGGAAAATAAAACCACACCAAAGATTGAAAATGATATCTCTATAGAAGTGATGCATCAACACCCCCCCACTCTAGTATTAATATTGAAAGTGGTATAGGTGTTATGGATTATGGGCCCTCCACAACTTGTTTATTTATTTATTTATATTATGTATTTCTATCTTTTACTATCACGAAAGAGTCTTAGATCATCACCCGTTTTCCCCAAGGCTCATGGGATATGTGCAAGGCCCTTGGATATGTATATGGAATCTTTTTCCTATAAGTGGGATATGGAGGTAATTTCAAGATTTGAAACACTAGGGATGGTTCTAAGGGTTGAAGCCATGACTAGGGTTCAAAAAATAAGGTGTAATGTCATACCAATTTCCTTTGAGAATCACAATCCATGCGTAGTTCACCATACCACACATGCATTGGATAGGGAATATTTTTCCTACAAGTGATATATGGTCACTATTTTGACTATTTGTACAACAACGATGGTTCATAGGATCCATGCAATAGTTTAGCATCAAATTTTAGGGTCTTAGGCACAAAATTTGTCTTTGGAAGCTCATGGATCATGTGTGGGCCCCTAGGCCATCACACATACCATTAATAAGGAATCTTTGTCATGGTGAGTAGAGCATAGCCTAGTAGGTGATATTGTTACCAAAAGAGGAGAGACAAGTCAACATTGTTTCCATCTCGTCCTTTTTAAGAATTTGGGGTTTTAAGGTAATTTGCAACTAAAATTAAATTCCAAAAGAGTTCAAAACTATTCTAGTTCAGGTTAGGGTTCCAAACCTCCTAATTTTCCTTTTAGAAAGGATGCACTACAAAGCATTGGAAACCAACTAGAGAATCTTTTCTCCATTATCCCTACTCTGGGAGATATGGTCACTTAAATGCCAAAACATATTTTTAAATGGACATGTCAAAAGGACTTGTAAAATAGAAGAATTAATCCAGATGCCTTTTGTAATCAAATATTGGATTATAAGAACATTATTTTACCAATTTAGAGTTTCATATGAACATGTCAATGTGATCTCTTCTTTACTTTCAACTCACTTCTTCAACTTGATTGAGGATCATTAGTATTTGTATTTGATTCCTCTCGAGTCATAAGGGACTCGAGCGAGAAATGCAAAGAATCTAGCAAGATCTATGAAGGATGAATGGGAAATAAAATAGATGAACAAGGCCTCAATTTTTTGTTAGAAGTGTTAGTCTTGGCATGCAAATCTTTGCTCCTTTGTTGGCCTCTCACATACTATACTCATTTCTCTTCATCTTCATATTTTCTTCATTTTTTTAAACCCCACCAAAATGAAATAATTTCTTAAAGGCATTTGTTTACATTGTGAGATGCATGGCCGTGTGCAAGAGAAATTAAAAACCTCAACTTTCATACATGGGATGTATAAACCTTTCTTAAGAAAAGTGATAATGTTTATGTTTGAAATTTATTTTAAGTAGTATATGTTGAAGGATGTAGATCAATTTTATTTTTCATATTTTCTAATTTTATGTGAGATCAAATTGTTTATCTAGTAGTTAATTTTGTACTAGGTTTTGGACACTTATTAACATTTGCATTAAATGAAACTAAAGATTTGGTTTATGTTTTGTTTAAATAACAATTATTTATATCATTTATGGTTAACTGTAAAAAATAAAAATAAAATGATTTAAATTTACTTTCTTAACTATTGCTTAAAAATTGAATCAACCGGTTTTGTGATCACTAAAGAAACTCAGTCTTCAATTATATGTAATATACATTGGCGGTTTTGAGCAGGCCCTCGACCTGACCTCCCCTCCCTTGCACGCATGCCCCCCTCTCCTGGAGAGGCCTTGTGGCCCCCCGATCCCTCTCCCTCCAACTCTTCCAGAGATGTGGCAGTGTTCGCCGCACTCATTACCTTGCTTCACAAGCTAAACAAACAAACCCCGCTGAAGTTTGTAAAAAAATTGGAGGAGATCCCCTCGGTACAGATCTAAGGAACCTCTAGAGCCCTCGCCTTAAAATTTGTCGAACAAGCACTCATAGGTCAACTCACGGGCATCTGGCCATCCCTGAGAGCAATGGCAATCTGTATAGACAAAAACTGGAAACCACATCTGAAAGGCAACCTCTCGCATTTCCTCTGTGGAAGAGGCTTCTTCACATTCCTTTTTGAAATAAAAGCAGATAGGGATCTCATCTTCAGAAGCGGACCATATTTCATGGGCTCCAGAGGTATGTATCTCAATAGCTAGATTCCTGATTTTAACCCTGAAAATGACATTCCCAATGCTATCCCTGTCTGGGTTCACCTCCCCTTCCTTCCACTGTACTGCTGGAATAATGAAACTATCCGATCTATAGGAAATACCCTAGGGAAGTTCATAGATAGGGCAGAACCAAAAGATGGCCTTCAAGCCTGTGTGTGCATCTGTGTAGAGGTAGATCTAGAAAAATGTCTCCCTGAAGCTATTGATCTCACCCTGGATAAGTGGAATTACCTCCAACAAGTTGATTATGAACAACTTCCCTTCAAGTGAAAAATATTTCATGAGTATGGACATTTTGCGAAGCATTTCCCTAAATCTCCCCCTGAAATTCCGACTGAAGAAGCTGAACACTGGCAACAACCCAGAAAGAAAAAGTAGCAGAGACATGGACCAAATACTAGAGCCATCCCTATGCCTCCCCAGCCTAATATCATGCCTAAACCTGCACCATCCAGCCAGATCCCGACTCAAGATCTACCTAGAGAGGACCCGCCTCCCCTGCTCCCCCATCCAGCCAGATCCCGACTCAAGATCTACCTAGAGAGGACCCACCTCGCCCCCAATCCAACCCCTAATCCCCGATTCCACCTTCTGCTCAGCCCTATCCCTCCCCTCAAGCCTCTCGTCCTATGGAGGACATTCCAGATCAAAGCTTGGAGGAAAAATTAGAGTCTGATTCGCTTGACTCACCAGTTAGAAAAGTGGGTAGAAAGACAAACCTGCATAAAAGAGAAGCTTCTGCTAGGAAGGAAATTGAACTAGGGAAACAAACAACTTTGGATCAGATTTCTAGAAAGTAAACAAGGCAGACCAAGAAGCAGAGCAGATCCAACCCCCATAAAGGGGGAAACCCTAAAAGTAATCAATGATAAAAATGATCTCCTGGAATTGCAGAGGATTAGGGAGCCAACACAAGCTCTCGCTAATACATGATCTTATCAAAGTAGAAAATCCGCAAGTCCTCATGCTCCAGGAGACAAAAAGGAAGGATATTGATATCATTCATGAGAGCTATTACATCTGGCGAACATGAAAAGGCGCAACAATCAGCGCAAGAGGAGCCTTGGGGGGAGTCTGGACCCTCTGGAATCCCAATTTCTTTTCTCTGCAATCCAGACAATCCACGACACACTGGATTAAAACTTCACTACTACATTTGGAAATAGGTAAGACTCTAATCTTCATCAATGTTTATATAGTAAGACTCTGACCTTCATCAATGTTTATATACCTGCCCTTTACCAGGAAAAAATGGAGTGTTGGTCCTCCCTCCAAAATATCAAAGATTCTCTTGACCCCAAAGATCTAATAATAGCTGGAGACTTTAGCACCACTCTTCATCATAAATAAATAAAAAGGGGGTCAATTGTACGGGACCCATCTCGAGAGCATCTTGAGGACCTTGTTTCCACTTATCATCTTCTTGATATAAAGCCCTCCAACGGTCGCTTCACTTGGTCAAACAGAAGACTCAGGTCGGGGCATATCGTTGCTCGTTTAGATCATTTTATCCTAAGAAGCTCCTTCCTCGAAGATGCCTTTCTCCCTTTCTCTTGCATCCTACCCTGGATCGGCTCTGACCACAGGCCTATCACCCTCATCCTTTCCCCTCCTAACAATCTTGGTCCCATCCCCTTTCGCTTCAACCCTCTTTGGATTTCAGAGCCAGGTTTTTTCAACATCGTCTCATATGCCTGGAACTATTGGATTCAAGGCTCTCCTAACTACATCTGGGAGTAGAAACTAAAAAGAGTAAAGACGACCCTAAAAAACTAGGTGACGAGGAATAGAGGAAAATATAAAGAAGCAAAAGACAAGATAATTAAGGAAATGGAAGAAAATAAAAAGGACCTAGAAGAGGGACCTATCACACATCCACTTCTCCTCAAAGAGCAGCAAAACTTCATGGAATATCAAAAAATCCTTCATAAGGAAGAGGAAACTTGGAGACTTAAATCCAGAAGCCTTTGGCTTACTTCAGAGGATAGAAATACAAAATTCTTCTAGAGACAAGTTAAAGCTGGAATCTGGAGGAACGAAGTGAAGGAAATAACAAAAGATGATGGCACAAAAATAGATGACCTCCATCAAATTCAAGCAGAAGACAAAATTCACTTCAAAACACTATTAACAAAAGATGGCAATATAGATATCAAGATACAAGAAAATCTCCTGCAAAATATCTCGAGTGTTGTTAGTCAGGAGGACAACGCCAAGATCAATCAGGAAGTCATAGAAAAAGAGCTCCATGAGGCTTTGTTCCAGCTTCATCCAGACAAAGCTCCAGGGCCAGATGGTTTTAGTTCGCATTTCTATCAAAAATGTTGGCATATTATAAAAATAGATCTCCTGAGGATGATACAATATGTTCAAAAATCCGCTAAGATTGGGGGTAACACAAACTCCACCTTTTTGGCTCTCATACCAAAGAATTTGAATCCTTCCTCCTTCTCCAGATTTAGACCCATCTCCCTTTGTAATGTATCGTATAAGCTCATAACTAAAATCATAGCCAATAGAATCAAACCTCTTCTCCACAAACTCATCTCCCCAAACCAAAGTGGCTTTATGGAAAAAAGACAAATGATAGATAACATTATATTGGTGCAAGAAGCAATTCATTCTAGCAAGGAACGGGGAGATCAAGGTATGATTTTTAAAATTGATATGGCCAATGCTTTCGACAGGGTAAGGCATTCCTTTCTGATAGCAGTTATGAAGAAATTTGGATTCAACCTTAGCTTCGTGGCTTGGATCTCAACCTGTATAACCTCTCTGTGGATAGCCCCTCTGGTCAATGGATGCCCGACAAGATTTTTCAAAAGCACCAGAGGACTGAGGAAAGGCTGCCCTCTCTCCCCCCTCCTTTATATAATCATGGCTGAAAATATGAGTAGGCAACTGGAAAAGGACCGAATTGCCAAAGTCATACCAGGAATCAAAATAGCCTGAGGAGTGAAACGAATAAATGAATCTCAATTTGTTGATGACACTCTCCTCGTTGGAGGATCCTCCATTGTTATGGCCAAACGATTCAAAACTTCACTGGGAAACTTCACACAAGCTTCGGGAGCCGTCATAAACAACACCAAATCCAATGTATATGTTTGGAACACCCCTTTAAGAACAACTCACCTAATAGCTAATGTCTTCCGCTTTCCGCTAGTTGAAAAATGGCAAACGTTCAGATATCTTGGCATCCCAAACTGCCTCAATTCTCTCCCAAACTCAGCTTGGACTCACATTCTAGAAAAATTCAAAAATAAATTGGAGAATTGGGGAGCCTTTTGGATTAACTTGGCAGGCCATACAGTGTTAATAAAATATTTTCTCTCAGCTCTCCCCATCTTCCAATTCTCCTCTCTACTTGCTCCTCAAAATGTCAAATCTGCATTTTCTAGGCTTCTAAGACGTTTTCTCTAGGAAGGAGGAAAAATAGATAAAAAAAAATTCACCTAATAAATTGGGACATAGTCAAGCAACCCAAGGAAAATGGAGGTCTGAGCATTAAGGACCTAGTGCTTACCAATTTAGCAATGGGAACAAAAATTCTCTGGAGTCTTGTTTCGGGAAGGAACGACTGGTGAAAACAAGTGCTAAAAAAGAAATATCTAATAGGGGACAGGCTAAGGTGTCTAGATTAGCGTAACTCTTTAAACAGAGGATCCCCTGTTAGAAAGCTTCTCTCTGCCTCCATCCCCCTCATTCAAAGTCAGCTGACCTAGATACCGGGAAATGGACAAAAGATTATTATAGGAGTTGATAGTATTATGGGCAAGCAACCTCTCTAGCATCATATGAATCTACGTCCTCTTATCAACTGGCTAGATAGGTAAGGAAAAAAGTGCATCACAGACATTTCATCCTGGAACATGGATAATGGGGACTAGATAGGATGGAACTTGACAAACATTCCAAACAATTTTCAAGAAGCAACGAGTCAACTACAAACTATGTTAAAAGGTTGTGCCCCCATCCACATCACCTCAAAAGATCAGAGAGGATGGGGAAATGGAAACTACACAGTCAGGCAAGGTTACGCGCAACTTATCTCTCAAATGACCCGCCTCCCAAGGGATAAAATATGGAAATATATTTGGTCCAATGACAGTCCGCCCAAAGTGAATTCCTTTTGTTGGATCCTAGCCCATGGTAAACTGCTAATAGGCGAAAACCTGTTGAAAAGAAATATGTATGAGCCCTATAGATGTGAACTTTGTGGTAAGGCTTCGGAAAATTCTCAGCATATCTTCCTTCTTTGTCCGTTCACTATCATGGTGTGGAAAACAACCCTTCAAAACCTCCACACAAGAATCAGATGGTCGGTCCAGCCCAAAGAACTCTTTTCAGATTGGGTCTCCAGATATCGGGGCACCTCCAGAAACCCCCTCTTCAAAGTCCTGTTCAAAGCCCTACCCAAGTTCATTTGCTGAAAATTATGGCTCACCAGGAACCGAATCACCTTCTCAAATGTTCACACCCCCCCAGAGCTGGTAGCCAAAAAATTTGTATCCCTCCTGGCAAAATTCTTCTCTTCCAAATTCAAAACCTTTCCTCCCACTCACATCTCAACGCCCGAATCGGAATGGATCAACTCTCTCTTCTTCCCCCCTTCCCCAACTTCTCCTCTCCCTCTTCCATCTAGATCCAACTGGTAGCTTCATGAAGAGACTGAATACCTTTGCTGGCGCAATAAGCATCAGAGTCACATTCTCTATTTCGACGGAGCTTCAAAAGGAAACCCCGGGGTGGCAGGAGCAGGAGGGGTGATCATCTACCCACGAGGAAATCAAGTGTTATCCTATCATTGGAACCTGGGCATAGCCACAAATAATCAAGCTGAAGCTTATGCTCTATACCAAGGGTTCCATCTCACCAAAAGCAGAAACATACACTCTATTTCAGTGATCGGGGACTCCAAGATAATCATAGGGTATGCTCGCAATTGATCCCACCCCTCAAATTTGCACTTAAGAGGCATCCTACAAAGAATTGCAACAATGCTCAAGCTCTTCTCCAATATACAATTCTTTCACATCCTCAGAAGAAATGATCAACTAGAAGACGCCCAAGCAAACCAAGCAATTGATCTCGAGCAAGGCACATTAGTTGTTAATGGAATTTCTCATAACATGCCAATTCCATGACACTAAACACTCGACAAAATTCTCCCCAGTGCACTCAGCAAACATAATGGGCCACGGTGGCAGTCAGAAATTGGACAGCTCGTCCTTACGACCTAAGTGAGCTACCCACCCATCCCACCTCAACATTGAGACACCACCTCCACCTGTCCCCTCCACATGCCACCCCCTCCACTTGTCCCCTCCACACGCCCCCTCCTCACACAAGTCCCCTCCACACGCCCCCTACCTACATTCGTCCCCTCTACACGCTCCCACTTCCATTTATCTCGGTTCCTCGACACACGCTCCTCCTTAGTTCGCGACCTCCAGCCTCCTTTCTTTCCCTCCCTAAGCTTGGGAAGTCTCTTCGATGTACCTTGGACAAGTCCTGAGTGTGGGAGAGATTTCTAGAGCAAGGAAATCAGGTGCAGGGTGACTATCAATATGTACAAACCATTAATTCCAGGCGAGGCGAAGGATCCTAGCAGCAGAAGCAATCATGGCTCGAGCGTATGGAAAATTATGGGAAAATGGATAAGTTTCGTGAATCAAATGAAGAGGAGTGAAAATATCACAACATGAGCGGTTCATTGGGGAAGCAAGCACATTCCTATGAATAACTACACATAGACTCCTCCTCGTAAGCGCGCTGGTGGTCTCCACAATTGGGGGAAAGCAGGGAATACAACCACGATGAACAGGCAAATTCCAGGAACCGTCTCAGTGGAGGAGCATGAAGAGCTGGTAAACACGATCCAAACACTGCAATTACAGCTCAGGGCCCTCTCCACACAGGTTCTCTCAATTACAGAAATCACCATCTAGCATAGGAGCGAGCAGCAGAGAATCAGGGACGAATGTGAAGCACTCAGGCAGCAGATAGAGGAGCTCAAATTTGCGTCCGGCCCTGTGTCACCCGTCACGAACACTTCCCTCTCAGACAAGGCCTCCTATCCAGGACTGCACCTTCAATTGGATCTCAACCTGCGGCCTCCAACAGAGGCAGACCACACTGCACCAGGCCAGAACAAAATGTAAATTTATGCAATGTTTTTTTGTGCTTTTATTAGGTACTTTCTTCAAGATGTTTACCATCGATGCACAATTAGGCTTTAGTGTTCTAGTTAGCGCCACCCCTGTTCTGCATTTTCTTCTTGGAGAGCACAGGGGGGAGCATTTTGATCTCTGCAATTTTTGTAACCAAGACTTTATTCTCTGCCTGCGTTTCCTCGCGACTTTTTAATATATATTTTAGTCAATTACTGTTAAAAAAAAAAAAACTATTGCTTAAAAATTACACACTAACATATGGATTTGGTTTATTTTTTTGTTTAAATGAAAATTATTCATATTATTTATGATTAACTATACATAAAATAATTTAAAATTACTTTCAATTATTGCTTGAAAATTAGACACTAACTTATTCTTTCAATTATTTCTTGAAAATTAGACACTAACTTATTTAATGTGTTCCATATAAAATCCAATAAAACCCGTTTTAGAAAACTTCAACAAGCTATGGATTTTCATATAGATGACTATGTAGTTTTACTAGAAAGAGTATAATTCCTAACTTATGTTAGAACTATATTTATAGTATTGTGCTTATAAAGTTAAATCTCTTAATATTTTTGTTTATTTTAAGAATCTTTTTAATAATGAAATTAAAAAAAATGTGTCCTTACCTTCCACTTATGATTTATGCTATTAATACTTTACAAACTCTTAATGTTTCGGTTACATAAACTAAAGGGTCAAAACTTACTTAAAAGATTAACAATCATTAAATATAAATGTTAATGTAAATTTCAAATCTTTATTATATTAAAATCAATGGATATCATATTTACATTACATTTATGTTAAAAAAAAAACTAAAATTTATTAATTATAATTTTTATTTTTTTTCTAAAATAAATTTGTAATTAATTTTTATAATTTTCTACAAATTAATCAAAATTGAAATTTATGATTTAAAAGAAAAACACATTTTTCAAAATAAAGAAAAAAAAAAGAATAATAATAAGAAATAATCTTTTTTATAAAGAAAATTTCTTTATTATATTAGATATATAACTTTTACATTTTAAGGAATCACAAAAACTGTTCATGAAGGACAAAAGTTAAGTGTGCCAGTTACAAATCATAAGTTGACAAAAAAAACATGTACTTATAATCGCTCTTCTAACAAGACATGGATAATTGTAGCTACTTATAAAAAAACAAAAAGCTACACTAGAACAATAGGATGTGTTCTCTGGGGTCCTTCGTGCCATTTTGCCAGTTGTACAAGGTGATCCTACTTTCAGGTTCCAGAAAAGACTTCTTTGATAAGATGTCCGCCTCTTTGTTGTGAACTCTATAGATATGTTGGAAGCTTGTAGCCTAAAATTTTTTTAATTAAGTCATGTACTTTGCCCTTCCATCCCTCTATGGCGCAAGCTTGTAATCTGCGTCTTTTATTTAGCCAGTCTATGACCACCTTTGAATCGTCAAGGATCTACAGTTTAGTATATGAAAGGTGAAGTGCTATTGTCAATGTGGCCCAAACACCCATAAGCTCAGCTTTAATGTTTGCACCTTCACCACAATTCATCAACCATACAGACCCATGAATTTTTAGATACCCCTAGTCACAATTCAAATGAAGCTTAACCTAATATTTTTTATATTTTTTATATTTTGAAGATATGAATTATTTTTGAGCTTCATGTTTATTTTTCATTGAAATAACTATTTTGCATTTTTTTTTTCAAACATTTAAATCTTTAAAAAAACAATAACAGTTTTGAAATTCAATTTTATAATTTAATAAAAACTGAATTCCACACAAAACGCTCCACCTACATTATAAAAATTAAATTTCACAATTTTATATAAATCACTCTAAATATACATATTTATTTTAAAAATATACATATACTTAATCCCAACCATCATGACAAATATTTATATATTTAAACATTTAACAATATTTCCAATATAACAAACCCCAACACATAAACTTAACAAAACAATTAAAATAAATAAATATTATTCTACCTCTTCCTAATCTTTACAATACCCAACATGACGAACCCCAACGCAAACTTTTAAACACCAATTAAAAAAATAAATCATATTCGATCGCCTCACAATCACAAGAGGCTTGCACACTCTAAGAAGAATGCCACAATACAACTTTGAGGGTATTGGTGTTATTGTTTGCTACTTCCTCTAAGTTGAGGATATGATTTTGCTTTCTTGAAACATAAAATATTATCCAATAAACAACCTTAATATCTAGGAATATCATGTAAAGGATACCCAAGTGATTTCTTTAAGAAAACAAGCCATTAAGAAGCGACACATTAAAAAGTTAATGACTTTCTTTTTCTCATAAAGCTGAATGGGACTATTCAATAAAAGTGAAAACTATATATATAATAATATAATAATAATAACAAGTATGTATCTTCATGGCCATTCAAATTAAAAATATGAAAGAATAATCTGGTTCTAAGAATTATGTTATGGAGTTATGATTTGAGCGTTTTTCTAGAGTCAACGTATTTATTTTTAAGTAGATGTTCTGAATTAATGTGGTCCATTATTATTCCAAATCAAATCAAAGTGGTCCATTATTTCATGGAATAGAATCAATGTGAATAAATGTAATTTTCAATGATATTTATCATTATTCAAAATATCAACTTGAAAATTTCATTTTAATTAAAAAAATAAATATGATTAATTTTCATATTCAAAATTGTGTTATTGTATAAAAGAAATACCCTATTTAAAGTTGTGATTGGCCGGAATAATGGTTTGTTTTTTCCTCCTTCTTACTCAAATTGATCAAATTGGATTGTCGCAAATGAAGCTTGCAATAAGTCTAATTGATGAAGCTTCACCTACTTCCACACAAAGGTTTAGAATGGAGATCTAAATCACTCATCCAAAACTTTGACCATTGACTACCTTTGACTATATCCCTTTAAACCCTCCAAAAATCTCATGGTCTTTAAACAAAGTAACCACACCAATTCACTTCGGTGTTTCCTTTTCCCTTCTTCCGGGATATGCAAGTTAATAATTATTTCAATCATTACATTTTTTTATGATGATATGTTTTTATGATGATAATGGTTAATGTCCATTTAAATGAAAATTGGTTAGACCTTAAAAAAAAAAAATAAGAGATTACCTTAGTTTTTTAAACTTTATTTTAATACTTGAAAAACATTAAGAGAAGGATTTCAAGATCATTAAAGTTTTGATGACTTAAAAAGTTAGGGACGTTGGTATTGTGACAAATATCTTGAAATTGAGATCTAATTTTTTTATCTTTAACCTTCTTAGTATCACAAAGATGACATATTCTTTCTTATCATAATGTTTTGAGGATTACCCATAACCCAGTTTAAAAATTAATTGTTAAAAAAAATTATCATAAACGAACAAAATGTTTTTTAAAGGCCAAACTTACATATCTGCAACTAAGAATGTGGAAAGAAAAGCATATGAAGAAGTTTATTAATGTTAATATTTAAGCAACCAAAGATTAAAAACACTTGAAGATTATGTATACAATGTAAAACGGATATAAAATATAAAATAAACCGAAAAACATGAACGGCAGTGTCATCCAGATTCCATGCCCGTCGCAAAATATAAAAAACAGTATGATATCGTCTATCTGACAGAAAGTGTTGCAATTGGACTAATCTACATCTGGCATCGGTCAGGCAGGGGGAGCAGCGGTTCTTGAATTCACCTTCCGGCAATCCCTCCGTATCTCCCCGCAGTGCAAGGAGTGTGAAGAGAAGAGATTCCCGAGATTTATCATGGAAGTGGTGAAGCTGGAAAAGAATGCCGTCTGATTTTTGCTGAATAGCTTCACCAGTTGTCTGGTTTCTCCGCCCGTGGAGAAGAGAACCTCATCAGAATTCAGGAACCCTCTACCCTTTACCAAGTCTTTGAAGTACTGATTGTCGAAAACGGTCGGAGTGGCATCAAGATTTCCCGTGACATTTCTATCTCCGCTCTGAGGGCACAGTTTATCCAGATATTTCTTATATCTCGGCTCGATCGTAGGGTCGGCCTCGCCTGTCCCGCTCTGGTTATAAAGCCTGTGGACTATGGCGAAGCACCGCGCTTTCCCAATCGTGTGAGAACCCGAGAGAGCCACCATATCTTTGACAGAGAGGCCAAAGCGTTTGAATCGTTGGATGAGAGCTGTGGCGTTGGCTCGAGCTCTGGGCATTACGTCGTTCGAATCCTCAAGGCTGGCAGTCAGGCTGTCTCTTCTACCCAAAAGCACTTCCCACGAAGGTCCACCAGTCTGCATACAATATAAAAAGAAAATACCTAGAATAAGAAGAAAAAAATCGTAAGGAAGGAATGAGGATCGAGCCTGTACGAACCAGAACGACGGCATCCCTTGCGGCTATGATGATGATGTCCGCGCAAGAAACAGTGTTGGGGCACGCCTCCTCCAATGCCTTCTTAATTTCATCAATTACATCGAACGCCCGCAGAGAATTTTTGTTGGGGCGGGCAGTTTTCTCTCCCACAATCGTAGAAGTGTCGTCCAACAGCACCGATCCATCACAACCCTGTCAATAAAAATAACAACAACAACACTAAATTCATTCAAGAAAGACAGAGGAGAGAGAAGGGGTCGATCAGGTATAAGTTTGTTTCTACATACATTAACAAAACAGTCATGAAATTGGAGGCGCATGACTGAAGCAGCGTTTCTGGGTTCTCGTTGAACGGCTTTGAGGAGCACAGAGGTTACCAGAGACTCTGCCTC
>SNQJ01S0006394.1:187876-199591 GCA_010110895.2 Picea sitchensis
GGACAGGCAGCAGCAGCAGTTTCATCATTTTGCTTGCAAATAAAGCCATGATTTTAACAATTATAAAATAGATGAAAACTCCTTGCAGTCACACGCGTTGGCAACCCGTCCATCGAGATGTACCGGGCATTTGAGTAGAATGAGCAGGGGGTTTCAGGCGGCGTGTTCCCGTAAAGGACATACTCCGCAGTCCCAAGTTCTAACCAGACAATCATAGAGCGAAAGTGGATAAAGTATTCTTAACCAAGAGTACTCGGAAGGGCGTGCCAGTGGGGTAATTCATTTAAAAGAAATGAAGGGACTGAGTTGCGTCAGGTAGCAGCAGGGTGTCAGGGAGAGCGCGCCAACGTTGATATTTTAGCGGAGAAATTGGTCTGACCGTCGGCGGAGTTCGAGGCAAAGATTTCGTTAAAGTCTTGGAAGTTGGACTGATGTCTTTTGCCGGCCACTTTTCATCCGACAGTATTCCGGCATGGCCACTATTTCTCCTCCGCTCGCCCATATGTTAACCCGGTCTTTGGAGGATTCCGTCAACTTGCGTATGCCTGTCTCTGCCGAGGCGTAGCTACTAGCCAGTAATAGTTGATATTACGAATGATTCCATTTCAATCGGTTCAGTTACTCTTTGGCTGATTGTACACATGAAGTGAATGTAGATCATTAAACTGAGCAAAGTTAATAATCGAACAAACCGACTTTCCAATTTTTTTTTTTTGCGTAGGGTAAAGTTTCTATTAAATGATTTATTTATTTTTTTGAATATTTGTTCGAAATTTGGTGAATTTTTTTTAGATAGTAGATTTGAGTGATTATTTCTGTATAATCCTAGTGTTTTACAAGTTTTTCAAACTGCTGAATCTATTTATGCATTCAAAAATAGATTTTGAACAACAAAAAATAATAATTCCTATAAATTTATATTTCAAACCAAAAAACCATTTTGTAAAACAGCTAAACAACACCATTTTTTTTATCCCATCCAAATTTTATTGGAACATACATTTTTAAATTAATAAGACGAATTTAAGTCTCCAAAATAAAACAAATGAAAGTGGGTATCTAGTTATAAACTCATTTCTTTATGAAATAAGTTAAGTTTGGTTTGCCAAGTGTTTTTTTTTTTTTTTTTTTAATCAATTCTAAAGGATTGTTGACAAATTTGGAAATGCAAGTTTTGATTAAAATATTTTGGTTCCTAAATAGATACGAGCTTTTAGAAATCCATCTTTACTTTTTTTTAAACATTTCAAAAGCCATTGCTTTTTAAGTAAAATAGAAATTTATGATTGAATTTTGTTTTTTTTTCAACATTATTTATTACATGATAAGATGATGCATATCATGAACACTTCTCTCTCCATCTAAGCAAATTATATACAACAAAGTTTTGAGAAAAAAACTTCATGAATAAGATCGTTCACCCTTATTATATGGCTACAAAGTTTATATAAACACTTCTCTCTCCATCTAAGCAAATTATATACAACAAAGTTTTGAGAAAAAGACTTCATGAATGAGATCATTTACCCTTATTATATGGCTACAAAGTTTACATGAACACTTCTCTCTCCATCTAAGCAAATTATATACAACAAAGTTTTGAGAAAAAGACTTCATGAATGAGATCATTCATCCTTATTATATGGCTACAAAGTTTACTTAATGGATATTGTTCTCCCTCAATTTATGGGTTTTACCTTGAATTTCTTGAATTTTTCATCTTAATTAAAGTAATTTAATTTCATGAGAGATCATTCACCTTTATTATATGGCTAGAAAGTTTACTTAAGGGATATTGTTCACCTTTAATTTATGGGTTTTACTTTGAATCTCTCATGTTAATTAAAGTAATTTTATTTTATTTTTTTTATTAGGTATATAATAAGAGGATTGAAATTTGAAGGTTGTTTTTTAGGTTTTTTCATATTTATTTATTGTTAAGATGTATATTTTATTTCATAATTATATAGAGATTTGTCAATCTAAATAAATTGGTGAAGCTCTTGGTTGACCTTCTTACTAATACAATGGTTGATTAGTTATAGAGTGATTATGCTTGTTTGATTAATGTTCCCTTCCCTCCTCTATGGTCTATGTGCATTGTGTGTGAATAATGAAATGAATAATGATAATGGAATACACCTATCTTATAGCATCTTGGAATAACATCAATGACTATAAAAGCTCCCAATCTTCCTTCTCCTTTCCTTCTTGGTGGAGACCCACATTCAAACCTCATCAAAAACATATTAATCATGTACCATTGTAATCGTATTAGGAGCATGACCAATATACCCCCCAACTTAAAAATAAAAATAAAAAATTACAAATACCATGGTGGTATGACATTTGGTAAACATGTTATGCAAAAACTAAACTTGAATAACTCAAAAGTGTAAATATCAAAGTTTTTGTGTCCACTTAGTTATTCAATAAAAGTTGTAGAGGTGATTTTCAACACAATGAAGGGATGCAACCATAGATTGATAACAACACTCAACATATCACACTTCTCCATATGAGGAAGATGTGTAATCCTTCCATGCTCAAAGTGGAGATGACACATGGTATTTAAAAAAATATTTCAATGTCCACCTTAAGTTTTATATATATATATAATAGGTGCTTTCTTCATTCACTATTTCAAAAATATTGATAAAAAAAAAAATCAAAAAAATTTCAATGTCCACTTTAATTAAAATATTTCAATATCAACTCTCTTTCTCTCTACCCCTGTATGAGGGAGATGTATAATTATTTCCATTGTAAATATGATGTTGACACATGATATTTAAAAAAGATATTTCAGTGTCAAACATAAATAAAATAGTTCAATCTCCACCTTAAAATGTGTGTGTGTGTGAGATAAACTTTTTTCTTAATTTGTATAAGTGCTTTCTACTTCCTAGTATGAGGGAGATGTGTAATTCCTTTAATGTTTAATATGGACTTGGCATGTGACATTTAAAAAAAATATTTTTGTGGGCCATAAAGAAAATATTTCAATATCAAATATATATATCATAAACCAATTGGAAGTAAAAAAAATCTTATGGTTAAAACATTTGAGTGGTGTATATATAAAGAACCAACATAGATCCATCTTAACTCTGGATCTATCATGCGTCGAGAGGGATCAAGTCCTTCGAGGTGAAAACATTTTTTAGATTAAAAAAACTTGAGGAAAGGTTTACACCTCGAGAGATTTGATCCCTCACAATACATGATAAATTTGGAGTCAAGATGAATCTACACTGGTTTTAACTCTTTACTGTATCTTTGTCATAATGATTTGCTTCCTCCATGATGTCAATTTTAATAAGAGATGAATACCCTTCCCAAAAATGTGATCAACTTATAATGTTCTCTAGGAAAAGTATGCAGTCTCTACATCCATCCCACCATCCTTTGCAAATCCAAATCATCCTAATGAATATTTCCTTAAAACCTTTAAAAAAAAAAAAAAAAAACCCTCAATTTGCCATACCTTGAGGGGTTATAGAACCACACATTGAATTTATGAAGAATCATATCTTACTCTATTATTTAATTGGATTATGGCCACCCGAACACATTCTAAGGATGTGGATAGTTACAAATTGGAAAGTGAAGGGTTTAATTGACCTATGTGCAAAAAGTTTCTTAAGTGTCATATTTGTCCTTAATAAGGATAGAGAGAAATTTGAAGTTGAACCTTATTTTCCGTTATTAGGAAACAAGTGTTTGGCATAGGTTTTCATAGGGATACTATACAAAGTTTCATATCGTGGAGGTTTTACAAAGGTTTTTACCAAAACAAGTTTTGGTGTGCCAAATTGTTATAGGCATACATGTTCACTTCATAGTGAAAACACGGGTACTCCACAACACACAAGCATGAAAGGGGCATTAACATAAATGATGCCTACCATGGGTGGATGCTCTTATAGGAAACCAATGCACCAACAATTAATGTTTGTTTTTTTAGTCTAACTCGATCAATCCTATGTGTTTATGTCGAAGACTTTAAACATTTGAATCCACTAAAATGAATATGCTACAACAACCGCAAATTTCATTTAATACCAGTCATATGTTGAGGTCTTAAAAGGTACACCTATTATCATATGACGCACCATAATAATTTTTTTATATAACGAGTTGCACTTGTTGATGTGTCATTATGAAATAGGTGCACCAAAGTTTGGTGATTTTGTAGTACCCTAGATTTGACCTACACTAGATATTAATTTTGAAGGTGTTCTTAGATATTTGGAATGACACAATACTATATTATAATTAACTTATTTATATTTTGGTCATTCCATTATGATATGATTTTCCTAAATAACTGACATATTTTTCATGGGTGTTTGGTTGATGAATGAATAATGTTGTGTATTATTTCCCCTATGTAAATTGGTTGATGCAATATGATTATGTTCTTACATTTCTTGATCACATGGTATATATAATTTTATAAAGTAGATTGTTTTGATGTTGCTAATTGGGAATGGAGTGTGATAGATAGGGCCCATGAGTATGATGGACTTTATAAGGTAGTAAAGTAACGAAGGCCCAATAAGGGGGAGAAGGGGGTCAAGATGGGTGAGGACACACTAAGCCTAGAGGTAACACATGACCCATTAGAGAGGGGTAGAGGTAAAATTTCTATCTATACAAATTCCCTTCATTAGACATGGGGATCACGATGCCATGAGGTTGATTATAATGATTAATTGGGGGACATAAAGTCCTTACTCCTTAGTGGGCCATGAATCACGATTCTCTCACCAAAGGAAAATCATAAGTTAGAGTGTGGTAACTTATTCCTTGTAATTATTTTGATTTACCCTTCATGAAAAATATGAGCTTTGGCATGCAAACTTGAAATATTAATACTACGAAGGTGTGTTTTAATGGAGTTGTTATCGCACAAGTTGTAGGTTGGGAAAATCCCGACCCAACCACCAAATGGTGACAACTAGGGGGCACTATACCCAATGTCACCTCGATATAGGTCCCGCGCTTTATGGGTGACTAGGTCACTCTAGGGAGGCGATCCCGGTGACCCTAGGGGGATTGAGATAGATGGAAGGGAATGAAGAGAAGTATCCCCCTAAAGGTCAATGATGGAAAGGAAAAGTGGCTTTGATGACTCATCTCCGGAGGGTTTAAAGTTGCCAAGTCTTTGGATGCCTGGAAAGGGTGTTTCTGCCTGCTCGAGACACAAGAAAAGCCACGCTTGCATATAGTAATGTTAGGTGGACAAGAAAGTTAATATTTATGTACCTAATTGCAACAATAATCAATGATATATATCAACACATAAAAGATAATAAGGGTTGCAATATAAGTGCTAAAAGTCCAATTGAATAAGCACAAGCCAAGCTAGTAAAAACTAGTTTAGCTAAACAATGATAGAACACAAATTTAGCACAAAAAGCAAGGTTGTCATAAAAAACTAACAGCAGTGATATTTATCAGCCTTATGGTTGTAATTTTTTTTTTATTAAAACAAGATATTTAACCACTAAAACTTGCTCAAAACTTGCCAAAAGATGTGTTGTACAGTACATTATGTGGGCAGATTTTAGACAATTTTCAACGGTTAAATTAGGAGTTATTGAAGAGTTTGGTTAGGGTTTTCTATGGTCCTAATGGTTGTAGGTTATATTTGTAATGGAAACAAGAAATACTTGGAGAAATGAAACAACCTAGTGGCTCAAGCAAGCATTTATACCATAGATTTGATTCCACTAGGAACAAATTCAAAATCATGAAATTTAGCGTTTCCCAAAGCAACAATTTTATATCTCCAATGCAAAAAGTGATGACTAGTAACTTTAATTATTGGGTTAATGGAGTCAAGAAAATAAAGAGCTAAAGGTACTACCTCCTTGGGGGTGTAAATCCTCTTACTCCCCAAGGCAAGTATCCCTAGCTAGGGTTTAGGCTAAGAAGGTGTATGCACTTATACTTCTCTTAGCAAACCCTTGTTAAACCAATAAAATTTAAGCATAAAGTGATGGATGCTAAGGTAGGGGTCTATTCCCTTATACTTCCCACCTAGCTCTAGCAAAATAACCGTGTCTTGAAACAAAATGATAATACAATGCAAAAAAGCCTTACCAATTCAAGGAAAATGCTAAGATAAACCACCACAATAGAAAAGAAGAGCCTTACAAGGCTAGTGCATCACTTCCATCAACCAAATAACCAAGAAAGTAGCCATACACGAGAGAAAAAGAGAGAAATGGATAAAGATAACGAAAATTTCAGTCCAAGTACCTCTTCAAGATGGGAGAGTTATGCTTTTAAAATGAGATCTTATGATCTCTATTTATACAAAATGTCACTAAGATAGTTTGTCCACATAATTTTAGGGTAAACCACAAGAATAGGGGTCAACAACCCTAATATTTCCCCTTTACACAAATAAAATTAAACAATTAACTTAAAATTCTACTTTTTGCACAAATGAAAACCCTAAGAGTGATGTCACCCCTTTAGGAGGGGTGTTTTGGAACTTTTAGGCCAAACATTGAGTTGGAGATGATAGGGTTGGGCCTCCAAAGGCCATGTGTCTCCAATACAACCTTCTTCTTCACGATCTAAGAGTTTCTTCCTTCAAAACGTGCCATGTGTAGCCATCACTACCTCAAACCCCTCAAGCATGACGTCAAGCCTCCAAAATATGACATTTATCCCCTCCTAGGAAAAGCGTTTGGCATGTGAGGGCTAGTTCATGTCTCTCAAGTCATCTTCTAGGCCTCCGAAGGTATGTGTTTCTCATATAGAATGCAGGCCCTTGACATCCAATCTGTGGGATTCAATCCCCATGGAAGCCCAAGCTAGGTTTGTTCCTCCAAAACTGTCCACCAACTAGGTCATGCAAAGACAAATAAGCACACCCTCCAAGGATCTCAAGTCAAAATATTAGGATGAGTAAATAAAATCCATAAATGAGCCACCTAAGAATGTGCATCAAATATTACCTTGTCAAACAAGTAAGTTCTCAAATACATTATGTGACTTGCCAAGCTTGGATATGGGAGGGTTGATGAGGTGTCCTATTGGGTAGATCTTTCCTAGGTCAAGGAGTGTTTCCCGAGTGATCCCTCTCTAAGCCATGTAAAGTGGATGAAGTGGTTAAGGATAAAGACTCAATGGGCATGGGGTTCATGAGATACAAGGGGTTGTAGTGTCTCATTCATGGGTGCCTTTGTAGAGGGTGTGTGGCACCTTCATTTGCAATGCAATTTTTTCAAGCCCATCATTTTTCCATTCTTTGTTTCTTTCATGTTTTAAGGACGAGTTGAAGGCCACTGTCCTAGAAATGGTGTCCATATAATGAGAGTGTTACTCACATATAACTTGTGATAATGAGAAGGATTACTTGTGATGAGACCCCCTTTTTCTCAGTTGTGCAACTGAGAGCCACTACCCTGGCTTGATGTCCATATGATGGTAATGTCATACCGCTAGGTACCCATGATCGTGATAGGTCGTCTCATGATGAGACCTCCTATCCTCCAACCAACCCCCTAAGCATTCTATCATTTATTCTTGTGGGTCCCCCTTTTCTTACAGATAAACATTTCATTTCTTTCTTGGGGGATCCTTGGGTGAAGCATCTGGAAGGTTCATATGTAGGATTTTATCTTTTACGAAACAACAATACCTCTAGGCCTCCAGCCCCTTCTTCCTATAGAATGAGGGACAACTCCTTCTTGGGTCAATACACCCTAAAATCCCAAGAGATAAGGAAATGGAGGGTTTAAGTGATGAAAAGTGGTAAGTATGGTCAGGAATGATACGATGGTTGTTCAAGGGAGTTCTTATTAGAAAACCCATTCCTGAGGAAGACCACTTACTAGGGAACAATGTCAAACATCAAGGTGAAACATGGAAAAAGTCATAATGTCCAAGCATATGTCATGAAATCTAAAGTAGTCTAAGATACAACATACTCAAATGCCTCAAATATTGAAATGACACTTACCATATTACCTGACTTGTACCTCATGGAGCAAGGCCCATTTCCTCTTGGAAGATAGCAGGTGTGGTGGATGTCGTATAAAAATCTATGACCTCTGTGGTGGTGAGAAGGGTATCCATCTGTGAAAATGGATACTATTGGTCATGTAGTCTCTTGACACTCCATATCTGTAACATCAGGGCCTCGAGACATAATCTCCTTAGTTATCCCACAAAATGGGGATAACAGGAGCGACATTTGGAAAATCCATCATCTCCCAAACCTGTCATTCTCGATAAGCTATTTTTTTAGAAATCCTCTTGCAACTTGTCCACTTTAACTTGTCATCTTCGCTAGTGCATTGAATTCCTTTCTTTCTCCATGTGTCCTCCACCTATACTCAAAAACAATTTACTCACCAACTATTTTGAATATCCTTTTGGACTATCGGGTTAATTCCAACCGCACATGTTGCAAGTAAGAAGGTTGCCTCAACATCAAAGGTTCCTCTTTGAATTAGGTTTTATTTTTCCATCGTCTTGTGTAGGTGTCCATGTCATCGATGATATAAATTCATCTTATGACGCTATGATCGCTAAATTCTTTCAAAGAGTATTCATATATGGAGGATTTGGAATGTCATTGATTTGATTAATAGAGAGTGAGTAGAATTTGGTCTGAAATAGGGTTTGGTAGGTTAGAGTGTTATACTTATATTTGGCACCCTACACTAAATAAAGACAAATTAAGACAATATACGCCCTTGTGCCAAGATGTGACACCTCAGTAAATGTTTTTCATTCAAAAGGGAACCTAGGACACAATTGTTCCTAGTGACAATCATGACCAACCATGATTTTCCTTAGGAAGAAACATGATCGACCACTATATTCCAATGGAAAACTCGTATCCACCTCTTTCTACTTTAAAAATAGAAAAAGCATGAGGAAAGCTAAAATCTAAGAGTTGTTAAATCAAAAGTTGTATGTGGATATTGTGCATAGCTCACACATGCACAAAATGCAACATTGATCTTATCACCTCCATATCCTATAAATACATGAATCAAGATAGAGAGAGAGAGAGAGAGAGAAATGAAAGTTTCCTCATGTTGGAGAAATATTTAGCAAAGCATATTTGGTTATAAGTGAATTTGTATTGAGAGAGAGAGAGAGAGGCATTAGTTCTCATAGTAGAGATTATAGCTTGAGAGAAATTCAACCATCCATCCAATTGGATATTTCAACGTAGTAAGTTTTAGGATCATACAGGTGAATGGATGAGGGCATGTGGTTAAGGAGAGGATTTAGACTTTGGAGAAGGAAGTAAAATATCAAGACTTAGGTATCAAATTTGTTGTTACTATTTCATTATCAATTTAGATCTATCTTCTCCCCCCCAAAACAAAATCTCTAGATTTTGTTGATTATTTATCATATTAAATGAGGTTTTGAATGGAGTTTTAATTTCTCGATAAATTGAATTAGGATTGTTATTTACATGTCATTTTATGTTAATAATTTTGGTAAATAAGAAACGAGAAAGGTTTTGTGTGTTTTCCATGTGTGTAGGTCTGTTTATGAAAAATTGGAATATGATAGATCATAGCTCACACCAAAGCTAAGGATAACCATCATATAACCAAGTTCTTTCCTCATTCTTTTACTTTTTTTAACATGCATGCAATCCCTAGGGGGATGTAGACATGGATTTACCTTTCTATCTATTGGTGAACTTAACCCACTCCTAAAGGAACTTCTTATTTCATAGGTAGTGAAAATATCCCATAACATAATTGGTGACTCCACTAGAGAGAGAAATTTGAACTCCTTCTTTTGGGTTTATTTTTCTTAATTTTACATTTAGGAAGCTTCATTAGACTTTTCATTGTTTGCAAAAAATTACTAGGTGCATTAAGACTAGTCTTGACTTGGTTTTTAGGTTGTTTGGTGATTTTTTTTGCTTGTTTTATCTTGTGCTTGTGTGTTTTCTAAATGATAGTCATGGATGGCCATGGGTTTTTTCTAGACAAGTCATGGACATAAATTTTTGATGCATGTTGCCACATGCAAGGTCGTGGCCAACTAGTTCAAAAATTGTAATTTTTTTTCTTTTTGTTTTTTTAACTTTTTAAGAGGCACTCGCTACTTTTATATCTAAAACTTACGATCAACTACTACTTTAATGTGTAAAAACCATGGAAAAAACCTTATGGTCACTAATTTTACTAAGGAAACCTACAAGTGAACCTTTGGGGTGTAGGAAACACTCAAAATTTACAAATTTTTGTCTGGGTTTTTTCCCTTGAAACTTAAGACCTATTCTTTGACTGGAGATATTTTAGAACTTAGTTTTTCAAGGTGTTTTTCATTCTTATTTCAAATGTATATATATTTTTAGAATAATAAGAAAGAATAAATGATCAAAATATTTTTTTTGGTAGAAATCTCTAAAGTTGTTTGATGCATTTTGGAGCTGGTTGCATTTAAAATAAAATATTATATTGCTTTTGTTAGTACATTCTCATGAAAGTCAAAATAATTGTTTGCCTTGATTTGAAATTGTATTCTTGAAAAGTTTCATTACATTTAAGGTTTGAAAATATTTGCTTGGTTTTTGTGCTTTTCGTGAGCCTCAAATGCTTCAAATATACAAATGCTCAAATGCCTCAAATATTGAAATGTCACTTACCATATTACCTGACTTGTACCTCATGGAGCAAGGCCCATTGCCTCTTGGAAGCCAGCTGGTGTGGTGGATGTCATCTAAAATTCTATGACCTCTGTGGTGGTGAGAAGGGTCTCCATTTGTGCAAATGGATACTGTTGGTCATGTAGTCTCTCAACACTCCATATTTGCAACATCAGGGCCTCGAGACATAATCTCTTTAGTTATCAAAATGGGGATAACAGGAGCGACATTTGGAAAATCCATCATCTCCCAAACTTGTCATTCTCGATAAGCTATTTTTTTAGAAATCCTCTTGCAACTTGTCCACTTTAACTTGTCATCTTCGCTAGTGCATTGAATTTTTTTCTTTCTCCATGTGTCCTCCACCTATACTCAAAAACAATTTACTCGCCAACTATTTTGAATATCCTTCTGGACTATCGGGTTAATTCTGACCTCACATGTTGCAAGTAAGAAGGTTGCCTCAATATCGAAGGTTCCTATTTGAATTAGGTTTTCTTTTCCTATAGTCTTTTGTAGGTGTCCATGTCATCGATGATATAAATTCATCTTATGCCACTATGATCACTAAATTCTTTCAAAGAGTATTCATATATGGAGGATTTGGAATGTCATTGATTTGATTAATAGAGAGTGAGTAGAATTTGGTATGAAATAAGGTTTGGTAGGTTAGAGTGTTATACTTATATTTGGCACCCTACACTAAATAAAGAAGAATTAAGACAATATACACCCTTGTGCCAAGATGTGACACCTTGGTAAATGTTTTTCGTTAAAAAGGGAACCTAGGACACAATTGTTCCTAGTGACAATCATGACCAACCATGATTTTCCTTACGAAGAAACACGCTCAAGCACTATATTCCAATGGAAAACTCGTATCCACCACTTTATTCTTTAAAAATAGAAAAAACATGAGGAAAGCTAAAATCTAAGAGTTGTTAAATCAAAAGTTGTATGTGGAGATTATGAATAGCTGACACATGCACAACATGCAACATTGATCTTATCACCTCCATATCCTATAAATACATGAATCGAGAGAGAGAGAGAGAGAGAGAGAG
>SNQJ01S0006394.1:209383-221782 GCA_010110895.2 Picea sitchensis
AACCCAAAATTCCACAGGGAATATCTTTGAAAGTATAGAGAACTGACATCTGAAATTTTGACCACATGTAAATCAATATCTCTCCTCAATCTCTCCAAGGTTTCAAGGTATGAAACATCCTATAACATAAGTTATCATGAAAATTTCAATATGACCTGAAATTGATTTCATAACTCTTCCCTTTTGGAATGATATTCAATCTTTGCTCATCCATTTTTCATACATGCACACACTTTATCTCCATACTTTATCTTTTAATAGTTTTTCATAGCCATTCATTAAGAGATATTTTCATTAATTAATAATTTATTCCCTTTTTTAATTTTATTTTTACAAATTCCGTGGAAAAATACCCAAACCCATGGGTTTGAAACCACCATTTAACTTTTTATTTTTTCACATGGACCAATTTTTTTATATACATGTACTGCCACAATATGAGATTAATGAAAAAATTAATCCTTTGAAATCAATGAAAATAATTCCAACAATATCCCCTTTTTTCATTGATGGTAATCTTTCAATGAAACACATAGTCAACTGGGCATAGAAAAAATTCTCCCCTTGTCTACAATTGTCCCCCTGTATGCAACTCTCCCCCTTTGACATCAATGGAAAAGGTTTTCTCCCCTTGAACTTGTGCTTCTCCTTAAGCACTTAGTTATGAGATGGATATTACTCCCAATTTCATGTCTCTTAATTTATTTTGACTACAAAAACTACTCAAAGATGGTAAAGCAACACTCCTGAAGAAGTCCGAACATTGTTACCAACAATGCAAGATAATATGTCTATGTCAATCCAGACAGTCTTTGTATCCAACATAAGCAGTAGTATACCTCCAACAATAGTTGAACATGGTTCAATCAGTCTCATCGAATCCAAGTCAATTCAACAAGAAATAGTCATGTCAACAAGAAGACATTAGTTGGGTTCACATATCAACAACTTCAAGCATCCCCCACTTGAGGGATCAATACATAGAAACAACAGTTCTTGCCGAAAATTTTAGTCGATGAAAAACCCATTCGAAACTTAGTCAATGAATACTCATTCAAAACTCCAGTCAATTGTCATGTCGGGTTGATCCTCGATCAACCACTTCCAAGGTAATCATTAGTAAGTAAGAGGAACATTTCACGACTGTACAACTGATGATACAAAACGATATGAAGTCCTCAAACATCTAGTCAAATGATTCCATGGTCATTTATCAATCCAACCAAAATCTATCCTGGTAGTTGGCATTGGTCCACAATTATGTCTTTCACATCTCTTCTGCAAAGATCTTAAAGCATGATTTCCATTCCTTCAATTTTTATGGTGAGGAAGATGATAGGGCACCGATTTTTGTGTTGGCTGATTAGAGGAAGTAGGCTAAGGGTTAGTTTCACTTACAGGAGTAGAACAACTTGGCATATTAGCAACATGCTCAAATTATGGAATGTGAGGAACAAGAAACTCATCAATTGGTTCAACACAATCAACAATAGGTTGCTCTTCTGAAAAACTAGTCTGAACTCCACTTGCAACAAATAAAAATTCCCTAGTTGTAGCAAGTCCATGTTGAGTTTGATCAAATCTTAAGGGGAGTGACCTTAACACCTTTTGTACAATCATCGTTTCTTTGAGATTTTCCCCAAGTCCTATGATGGTGTTGACAATTTTGTCCACACGAAGGAGATAGGTTGCAACATTTTTCATCTTTCATTTTCAGACTCTTGAATTGTCTTCTATGAGTTTGGAGATTTTCCATCTTAACCTTGTCATCACCTTCATAGATGTTTTGAGTATTGTCCCTAATTTCTTTTGCTGATCCACATTGCATCACCTTGACAAACATAAGTTTTGATAGAGAAAACAATACAAAATTCATGGATTTTCCATTATTTTCACTGTTGGGTAATAGGGTGGAACACAACGTGAAATAGAGGAAACAATACTGTAGATGTTTGAAGAATAATAAAAAAAATTCAAAGATAAGAGGTGGTGTCTATAGAAATTGTTACAACACTTAATCAGAGGGCACTGTGATTAGAACATCATAGTGTATGTTGTACATCTTGATTTGCATGATTTGATGCACAATCTCAATCCACATAATTGATAATGACCCAAGGGGTCTCTTTTTATAGCCTCAAGATCTAACTGATTTCCATATAATCTGGAAGATCTTCTCCACATGTAACTATCGACTGTTAGAGTTAACTCCGAAAAATATTCTATGTCGAGTTGACTCGACATTAATAGACCTAATCACTTACGTGTATAACTTGTAGTCGATTGTTAGGCTAGTTGATCCACTGCCCGAATCTCTTCGATTACTAGTCGATTATCCAATTGACAGGCATGTCAAATACTCGATCGAATAGTGTAGTGTGTTGGTCAATCACCTGAACGACTGTATCCATATGTAGGTCAACCTATCGATCGACTGTATCCATATGTAGGTCAACCTCTTGACCAACTGAACCCAGGAGATGTGTTATGAACCATCATTGCTTGATGTTCCAACAACTCCCCATCAACACACATTTATGGAGTTTCAAAAGGTGAAATTACATTACTAGAACCCCCCCCCCATAATTGTAGCTTCCTGAAGCCCAATAATCACACAGAGCTTGAAAAATATGGATTCAGCTAAAGGTTTGGTGAAGATATTAACAAATTGATATTTTGTTTTGCAATATTCAAGAGAGACGACATTTGCATGAACCAATTGTCTTAAGTAGTGAGCATGGAGCTCAAAATGCTTCATGTTACTGTGGGAAAAAGGATTGTTAGCAACCTATATGACACTTTGGTTATCACAGTAGATTGTAGTCAAGGTATGAACTTGAAGGCCAATCTCTCCCAAAATTTGGTGTATCCAAATGGCTTCAGCACTTGCTTGAATGACACCACGATATTATGCTTCTATAGTCGACAAGGAGACTACCTTCTATTTCTTACATGACCACACCAAAGGTCCAATGATATAGTAAAACACATATCCATAAGTGGAATTTTGATCATCATTGTCGTCATCCCAGTCGGAGTCCGTGTAGTCGACTAACGAATTTGAAATTCGACAATACTTGATACCAAAATGAGTGGTACTTGTTATCACATAGATTGTAGGTTGGGAAAAGTCTGAACCGATCTACAAAGGTGGGGAACCTATGGTAATATCTACCCTCTATCACCTTATATAGGTATTCCCCTCGCTTTATTGAAGGATAAATACTACACAAAGGGGGAATCCTGGTGACCTTAGGGGGGATTGAGACGGAGGATGGAGAGATAATGAGAGGAACCCCTTAGGTAAATGATGGAATAAGGATGGGAGCTTGGAAATGAGTCTCAATATGGAAAATGGTTGCCAAAAACTTGAGTACCTGCACCAAAGTGTCAAACCTGTTTGAGACAAGAAAAATGACCAAGATACAATATTAATAATCAAGTGGAAAAGCAAGAGAATATTGCTATCCAATATTGCAGTAGTAAACAAGAATATATATGAGCAAGAATAATAGCTTTTTACTGCTCAATTAACCATCAAAATTATCAAATAGTTATTGGACAATGAAGCACTCAACAAGTAGATAATGTTCCAATACTTTAGCACAAACTTTGATGGTAAAAGAAGGATGTTAGATAGTGTTTTCAGAAAATTATAGTAACATCCAAGTGGATGTAGCAAACATTTACTACAAAAACACATTTTGACCATAAAAAAGACCAAGTAAACCATCAAAAAATTAGCTAATAGGCAGTAGAATGATAATAGTGGTTTCCAAGAAAATTTCCACAGTTGAAAAGCAAGTTAAAGTAAAAGATTAAGTGTGTTTTGCTTCATCCCTAATGGATGTAGATTTTATTTTATTATAACTAGAGAACTAGTAGTCCAATCAAGACACCTTAGTGGCTTGAACAAGCTTAAGATACTAAGAAAAGATTCCAACTTAAACAAATTTGATATCTCTCAAAATCATGTGTACCAATGCAAGAAATTTATTTCTCCAATGCATAATTAGGTTAGTGCATTTCCAAATGGGTTATGGAGTATTCTTGTATTAGGTTAGGTCTACCATTTCTCTAGCGGTGTAAGCCCTTTTACTCCCTAGGGAAAGTATCCCTAATAAGGTAAATCTAAGAGGGTGTAAGCCCTTTTACTCCTCCTAGAAACCTTCACAGTGGCTTATTCAATAAAAAATAATGATAAAATTGGTGGAGGATGTATTACCTTATACTCCTCCAAGGATCTATTCAAGAAAAACCATGAAATAAAAAAGAAGAACTAACAATATGCAGTTTTTTCTTCCCAATTCCAAGAGAAATGCAAGATAAACCCTTATTCACCAAGAAAATTTCATCAAGATAGAAAAAGAATAGCCTCCAAGATATATCACACCACTTAGCTCCATAAGACAAGTATAAACCATAGCATAAGATAGAGAGAGATGATTTTTTCCCAAGAGGGGAAAAAAATCAGCCAAGTAGGTCTTCTCACATGAGAGAGTTATGTTAAAAATGAAATGAATTTGATCTTTATTTATACAAAACCTATAAAACGTGTTTGTCCACATTTAGTTAGGGTAAACCAGAAAATAAGGAGGCCACCCTCTTTATCTTTCCTCTTTATAAAATAATTTGATTTTAACTTGAATTTTTCACAAAAAGAAACCCTGAGGGTGATGTCTTGGCATATTTAGCAAGTTGTTGAGGTTGAAGTTGAATTCATTGGGCCTCCCAAGGCCTTGTCTCCATGGTGCAAGGTCTTATCTTCATAAAAACATGCCAATACTCCAACAAGTCATCATCATCGTGACCAAACCATAGCCCTAGTCAAGACATCAAGGCCCAAAATGCAACGTTTTAGCCTCCAAAGGCAAGTCGTTGGGATAGATATGGCTAGGTGTCAAATCCAAGTTCTCCTCCCTTGCCTCCAAAGTCTAGGTCATGGCATCCAAACTATGGTCTTTATACCCCAATGAAGGCCCAATATGGGCTTGTTCCATCCAAACGTCCATCAAACAAGGTCCTCCAAAGACAGATGAGTGTGCCCTCCAAGTGTCTCAAGTCAAATGTATCATGGTAAGTAAAATCACATTTAATACAAGAGCCACATAAACATGTGCATTAAAACTATATCATCAAATTAAACAAGTGCTTAAATATCCTATGCATTTTTCCAAGTTTAGGTATGGGAGGGTTGTCAAGGTGACCTATTGGGTGAGTCATTCCTCGAGTCAATGAGTGTTTCCTGGGTGAACCCTCTCTAATTCATGTGAAGAAGATGAAGTGGATGGGGTAATATTGTTTAACATGGGGTTCATGACATACAAGGGTTCGTATTGTCTCATTTATGGGTGCATTTGTAGAGGGTGTGTTGCACCTTCGTTTTCAATGCATCCTTTTTCCAAGCCCATTTATTTTCCATTAATTTATTTAAGTCTAGAACAATTGGGTATTCCAAATGGGTAACATAAAACTTGGAGGTAGTATCACAATGTTGCTTGAAGCCAGAGGTACACATAGTGCCATGTGGGTAAAGCAAAGGGTATAACACACTTGTGTAGATCCCTCAACAAGTGGGACATTTATATATGTGAAATTATTTCTTGTATGTCTTTTATATTTTAGGAGAAAAGTTTCATCATTCTCAAGACCTCTTTGGGTGAGCATCTGGAAGGTTATAGTTTTGGATTTTATATTTTTCTAGCTACATTCCCTCTAGGACTTCATCCCCTTCTTCCCATGAAATGAGGTACAGTCCCTTCTTGGGTCAGTACACCTGAAAATACCAAAAGATAAGGAGGTGAAAAATATGAGATGTGAAAAATGATAAGTATGATCAGGAATGGAATGATGACTCATCAAGGGGACCTCGTAGTAGAAAACCCATTTCCAAGGGTGATCACTTACTAGGGCACAATGTTAACCACCAAGGTGAAACAGGGAAAATAGTAAAATTTCCAAGAAAAAGTTCTATAATCGAAAAAAGATTTAAATGAAACATACTCAAATACCTTAAGTATTAAAGTGACACTTACCACAATACCTGACTTGTAACTCATAGAGAAAGACACATTGTCTTCCAGAAGTATGGTGGTGTGGTGAATTCCATCATGATGGATCGAGGATGCATGGTGGTGAAGTGGGTATCTATCTTTGCATGTGGGCATTGTCAATGATATGTCTCTCGGTACTCCATGTTTGCAACCTAAGGGCCTTGAGACATAATCTCCTTAGTTGTCCCTATAAATAGGGGATAGCAATACCCTTCAGATAGAAAACAATTTGTTTGATTGTTTTCCAGTGGATTTCTTTGGGGTCCTGTGTGAACCAAGAAACCACACTAACAATAAAGGAAATGTCAGGTCGACTATGAGTACGATAAATAAGACTGCCGACCAATTGTCAATAAAGTGTAGCATTGACTGCAAATGTTAGACATGTTTTAGTAAGCTTTACTCCAGACTAAGAAGGATTAGCACAAGGCTTGCAATAAACCATCTTAAAATGTGTGAATAGATCCATCACATATTTAGACTGAGAAATGAAAAATTCATCACAAAGTGGTAGTACTTGAAGACCCAAAACATAATGTAGAGTGCCAAGGTTTTCCATATCAAATGAGTCAACAAGTTGTTTCTTAAATCTAAGGATGATATTATTATTATTTCCAGTAATGAGTAAATCATCTACATATACAACAATAATCAAAGTGTCTCCATTGGTGTGGATAACATACAAGCTCTGATAAGATTCACACCAATTGAAACCAAGTCGAAGGAAGAACTATCTATCTTAGCATACCAGGCTTGGGAATCCTTCTTTAAACCATAAAGAAACTTCTTGAGTTGAAAAACTAGATCCGAATCTATCAAAAATCTAGGTGGTTGTTCTATCAAAATTTCTTCAGATAGGTCTCCATGAAGAAAGGTACTCTTCACATCCATCTGATGGATTTTCCATCCAAAATGAGCAACAAGAGAAAGAATCGATTGAATGGAGTTCATATTTGCAATGGGGGAAAAGGTTTCAATGTAGTTGATACCTTATTCATGAGAGAATCCCTTCATGATGAGGCATGCTTTATGTCGATTAACAACACCCTCAGAGGTAAATTTGGTCCTGTAGACCCATCAACACTTCACAATGTTCTTTCCTTACAGTCAGGGAAACAAGTCCCAAGTCCGATTCTTCAACCAAAAATAATTTTTTTTCTTCATGGTATGCTCCCATTCAGGCCATCCTTCAACATTTGAGTAGGTAACAAGGTCTGAGGTTTCAAGAACACAAGTCATCAAGGCAATGTTTCCATGTTGCTTTTGACTTCGAGTCTAACATCCATAGGAGGAATCTCGAACATCAACTCCAATAACTTAAATTGTCTTGGAATCCCATTAGGTTGGACAAGGAACAATTGAACCATGATACACTTCATCAGGTCGATTGAAAGTCAGAGGGTCTTCAGTCGATGGACTAGTCAAAATAGAGGATGATGGACTAGTCAACTTGAAGATTGTCGGTCTAGTCAAAACTGGGAGAAAGTTCCACTGTTCAATCAAAGGATTGAAGAATGGAACATGAGCACCAGTTTCAGATAAAACACCAAAGGGATCATCCTGTAGTAATGCAAAAGAGGCATTCAACAACTTAACACCAGAAGACTTCTCATCAAACCGAACATTATGCTGGACAATGATTTTCCGTTTGATAATATCAAATAATCGATAGTCTTTCAACTCTTTAGAGTATCCCATCATGATACAAGCATGGTTATTTTCATCTAACTTCTTTGTGCAATCATTTAGAATGTGATCCTAGGAAGCACATCCAAACACATAGAAGTGGCTGAATGAAGGATTCTTCCCATACCATTATTTTACTAGAGTCATGGAAGGAACAAATCGAGTCAATATGTGATTGAGAAGGTAATTTTCACATTAGATCACTTCATCCCATAAACGAGGAGGCAATAATTTATCTTGCAAAATACATCTATCCATTTCGACTAACGCCTGATTCTTGTGTTCTACAACTCCATTTTGTTGAGGCGTGTGAGGAATCGACCGCTTCTAGTTAATACCAGATTGAAGTATGTATTCTTCAAAGGGTTGATTTACATACTCACCATCATTATTTGATCTCAATAATTTTATTGGTCAACCACATTTCTTTTCACCAAAGGACCAAAACTCCTTCAACTTTTCAAAGGCAAGGTTCTTATTTTTTAGGAAAAAGACCCATGTGAAGCAAGAGAAATCATCATTGAAAGTAAAATTGTAGCTCACACCTTCCAATGAAGGTATATTGATGCAAAAAACATCCCTGTGAACCAATTATAGTAGGTTCTATGCTCGCCACACTTTTCTAGAGTCGAATGGTACCTTATGATGCTTCCCAAGAACACAACCCTTATAGACTCCTTCAAGAGGAAACACCTTTGGAAAACCAAAAACCATGATCTGAGTTTCCAGTGCCTGTAGACTTCAGAAATTCAGATGTCCGAGTCATTCATGCCAAATTCAACTTCTCTCATCATTGTGAGCAACAAGTGCAAATGATTTAGATTCAGGTCAATTCGAGTAATTTGAATTGTACAAACTATCCATCAGGTTGAGAATCCCACGAGCGACAATTGAATTCCCTTTATTCAAATCATGAAAATAGAATTGATGTGGACAAAATTCCATAATCTTACTTGTCTGTGTCAACTAAGAAATAGACAACATATTGGCACTAAGATTTGACACATGAGAAACATTAAGAAATTTCCCATGTCGACAAGCAACATCACCCTAACCAGAAACATCCAAATAAAAATCATCAACAACATATATTTTACTCTCCTTAGATTTATTAAGTCTCATGAATAAAGTGGAATCCTTAGCCATATAGTGAGTGCACCCAAAATCAACAACCCATTCATTCTATGCAGAATGAGACAACGAGGCTTGAGAGTTCTCGACTTGGAAAGTGGAATTATTAGCAGGTTGACGAACAACAGACACATATACTTCAAGGAGTTTAAACTTCTCCTCTAAGTTGTCTTGCTTCTTATAGAAATTTTTCTCCACATGTCCAACCTTTCCACAATAATTACATGTCTTCTTCTTTTGACTTCATTGTGGTTTTCTTTGAGGTTCCTGGTCATGGTATGCAGGGTTTTGTGCAGAAACATGAGACTGCATTCTATTCCTAGAATCCATATTGCCCTTTCCCTTGAGTTAGTGGGCCTAGGGTCTACCACCAATCTTACCTTCTCCAAAAAATCTATGATGATTAATAATTAAAACACCACAGACATATTCAAAGGTGTAATCCTTACCATCTTCCTTGTGTGCTTTCCTATTGGTGCAAAAATTTGACACGAACACGTCGATTGGTGTTCTTAATTTCATCAAGACCAGCTCGATGAGTTTTCCATCCTTCTTCAAAAAATTATTTCCACATTCACCCAATTTCAATTGGAGTTCATTGACATGAACCAAATAGTCCTCCATTCTCCCAAAGGAATGGGGATCGAGAGAGATCAACCCTTTCTCCAACTTCATGACACGACTCTCTTCGACTCGTTCAAGCAAGGTCTTTAACTTCTTCCAGACTTGATGAGGAAATTTGATTCCACTGAGGTGAAAAAGAATCTCTCGCAAGATGTAGGTCATAGTGACTCCTACAACCTCATCCTTCTTTCCAACAACAACAAAATTTTCCTGATCATCTATTGGATATGGAATCACCACTTTTGTATACTGCCCCAATCCTTTACTTTTTAGTAGGGTTTCCATATATGATGCCCATACAATATAATTTTATCCATTCAAAAAAACATGATCAATCTTTAAAGCCATCTTCAATATCTAGACAGACTGGTATGTTTCAAAGTTCCAATCAACAAACCATCAAGCCATAGTCGATCACACAACAAATATGACTCAACAAGGTTTGCAGATAACAGGTCAAGGTTTCAAATCATCGGCTCTGATACCATGTTGGGGAATAGGGTGGAACATGATGTGAAATAGAGGACACAATACTCTAGATAATCAAAGAGGAATAATTTTTTTTGAATATAAGAGGTGGTGTCTAAAGACATCGTTACAACACTTAAGAAGATCACACTTTGATCAAAACATCACAGTGCATGTTGTACATATTGATCCGCATGATCTGTTGCACAATATCAATCCACATAATTTATAATGATCCAAGGGGTCTCTTTTTATAGCCTCAAGATATAACTAATTTCCATAGATATGGAAGATATTTTCCACATGTAACCACCAAATGTTAGAGTTGACTCTACAAAATCCACTCTGTCGATTAAGCTCAACAGGGCTCAACCCGACCGCCGACATGTCCAACTGTTCGTTGATTGTGGAGTTGGTAGATCCATCACCTAGCTATCTTCGACTGTTGGTTGACTATCTGATCAATAGGAATGTTGACTACTCGAATGACTAGTGTGGTGTGATGGTCAATCTCTTGACTGACTGTATCCATATGTAGATTGACCTATTGACCAATTGAACCCAAGATATGTGTGATGAAACATCAATGCTTGATGTTCCAACATTCACTGGGCTTCTTCCTGGCCACATCTATTGGTGGAGTTTTTAGGGATGTATAACCAGTCATGAATGATTTCCAAATATCAAAACCAAGAGCCATTAGATAGGTTTTCATCCTTATTCTCCAAAATTCATAGCTTGTTCCATCAAATGACAGATTCCTATTTGTGGAGAAACCTTCTTGGTCGACCATGTGTTCTCTCAAGATCTACCTTCCAATGGTCAGACTATTTTTGAAGGAAATCAATCTGATACTGATTGTTGAGCACACACTTACACTTGGGGAGGGNNNNTTTTTTCAAACATTCATCAACCATAAGAAAAGAATCACATATGAGATCTATTAAATGCAAAACATGGAACACAAGATTTACGTGGAAACCATTTCGGGAGAAAACCACAAAAATTATCTTTATAATTATTTGTAGGAACCAAAATATTGTTACAAATATTTGTAGGCACTAACATACTATTACATATCTTTGTAGACACCAACATACTATTACATATTTTTGTAGACACCATTCTACTAGAGACACCAATCCCCAATGCTAAGCACTAATTTAGCAAGAGACACCAATCCCCACCACCAAGAAACAAATTAGTAAGAGACACCAACATATTGCATATATTTATAGACTCCATTCTATTGGAGAGGTCGATCCCCATTGCTAAGCACCAACTTCGCAAGAGACAACAATCTATGAGCTGCACTAGCCTTCACTGAGTCTACTTGTTATTTATACCTTCATTAGGTCTTCTTTCTTCTTTTTCCTTTACGAAGTATACTCACTGCTTCTACCTTCACCAGGTCTAATCACTACTTCTTCCTTTACCAGGTCTAACCAAAATTTGAATTTCCAAATGGCAACTTTCCCAAATCTTGCAGTTTTGGGCCTCATCCCAAGAAATAACTTGTACAACATGTCATGTATCCAATTTTGAAAATTTTATTATGAAATTTTTACCTGAGTTACTTTTGTATGTCTCCCATGTTCTATGGAATTTTCACAATCTGAAGAGTCCTAGAAAATAAGTTATAGTGAAAATGTCAAATTGACTTGTTTGAAAATGCTCTCAGGACCATTCAAAAACCCTAAATTTCATAGATCATATCTCAGAACATACAATGAACCAACATCTAAATTTTTTACCTGAGGTACTTCTATATGTCACCTTTGTTATGTAAAAATTTCACAGTATGAAGAATCCGAAAAAACAAATTTATAGTGAAAATTCCAAACTAACCTGTTTGAAATCGATTTTAGGAGAATTCCTTAACCCTAAATTATAAAGATGATATCTCTGAAATTACAGTGAACCAACATCTTAAATTTTTACCCGAGGTACTTGTTAGAAAAACAGGACCGCGGAGAAATAAAATAAAACAAATGCGGAAATAAAACACAAAAGATACACAATACAAGAGAGACACAGATTTATGTGGTTCACCCAGTGTGGGCTACATCCACCAGAGAAATTGCCAGGTCCTTTCTTTATTATTATCCAACAAAATGAAGGGATACAACCTACAACAAAACCCGTTGTAACTTCCTCTTCTTTCTCTCACAGTCTCCTCTCTCAGAATACAATACTTGCCAACCTCTATAGCCGCAATACATTTCCCTTATAAAAGAGGGTTGCCTTCTAGGGAAAAAAACCCTAACATAATCTCTATCGTTAGATCTGCGACCTTATAATGAATGATCTAGATTTACAATGAAATTACAATATACTTTTACAAGGCAATTTTTGCTTCGGGGGCTTCGCCCCCGAACCCCCGCTGGGGGGCCGCTTGCCCCCAGACCCCCTAGCCGAGGGGATAGCCCCCCCAGAC
>SNQJ01S0006394.1:226373-243743 GCA_010110895.2 Picea sitchensis
CACGTGGAAGAGTGTACATATTTCTGGGGTGTAAATACTTCATGGGGTATAAACATGGCTGAAATTAAAAGACCTCTAAATCAGGAATATAATCAGGCTCCACAACCAACAGTACTTATATATGTATCCTTTATTCTATAAACATTTCATAGTTTGAAGAGTCACAAAAAATAAGTTATAGTGAAAATTCCAAACTGACATGTTTGAACCTGATTTCAAGAGTATTCAGGAACCCTAAATTCCATAAAGAATATCTCCAAAATTTTAGTGAACCAATATATAAAAGTTTTACCACATGTACCCAGATATCTCTCCTTCGCCCCTACAAAATTTCAAGGTCTGAAATATCCCAAAAAATAAGTTATAGCAAAAGTTCCAAGATTATCTATTTGAAATGGATTTTAGGACAATTCAAGAACCCTAACTTCCATAGGGAATATCTCTAAACGTATAGTGAAAAAAAATCTGAAATATTTACCTCGTGTACACCAATATCTATCCTCCGCTATTTCAAAATTTCAAGTTTTGAAACATCCCAAAATATAAGTTATTGCAAAAATTACAATATGACCTGAAACTGATTTCACAACTCTTTGGTTTTGGAATGATATTCAATCTTTTCTCATCCATTTTTCACACACACATTTTCTCTCCATACTTTTTCTTTTTTGACTTTGTCATAATCCTTCATGAAGGGATATGTCCATTAATTAAATATTTAACTACCATTTTTATTTTATTTTTCCAAATACCATGGAAAAATACCCAAACCCATGGGTTTGAAACCACCATTTCATTTTTTACTTTTTCACATGCACCCCTATATATGTATATGTATATGCTATAGGGAAAATTCCCCTATACTGGGTCTAAGGTATGTTATGGGGAAAATTCCCCTATACTGGGTCTAAGGTAAAAGCATAGCGATAACTCCCTTAGAAGACTGATCTACACTTAATCTACCTCAAAACTATCTAAACTAAGTGATGAGAGAGAAAGGAAAGAGATTTAATGAGTGCACCTTTATTCCTTGTGGTTGGTGTAGACCTCTTTTGCTTGTTGCCGCCTCCTAGATCAAAAATCTCCTCCCAAAGATAACCTGCAAAAGGTTAGGAATACAATGCAACAACATATGCAATCTCTACTAATCACTTTAAAATTCTAGACACAGATATAAATGCACAAATTAACAAATCATGTAAACATAGAGTTTTGGGACAAGGATAAACTCTTTTATTCAATTTCAATATAAAAAGGATTAGAACCTTTGCCGACAACTGCTCCACAAACCAAGTTGAGGATCCTATGTCGTGGCTCCAAGTGCATCAATCCCACATTAGCTTCTCACAAGCAACATATCACCAAGAGAAGGAGGAAGGGTTGCATAAGGAGAAAGGCTCGAGGGGAAGTTTGAGGCTAAAACTCATAATGGGATGAAAATCTTGGGCTAAGAAAGGGAACGGATTTTGGCAAAGTTTTTTTATTCTCTTGCTCATGTTCATAAATGACTCCCCAAGACCTCTTTTTATATGAGAAAAATATGGTTATTCAGTTTGGGGACGAGCTACAAGTGGTAAAATGTTTAGGAAACCCTCCATAGGCCGTAAACTTCACCGAGTTCTGTGCAATTTTATATTTTTTGCAAGTTTTGGAGGTAAAGTTGGGCTAACTAGAATGCAATAGATGTGTGTACATGGGCTAACTAGCATGCAACACACATGTGTACATGGGATAACTAGCATGCATCATGCATGTGTACGTGGGATATTAGTACAGCAGGGCACGTACACTATCCAAAAAATGGTTTTTTAAAAGGAAGCCTCAACAATATTTTGACAAAGTATGTAAATGGATGGGGCAATTTCTTGTATGCACAGCTATGGAATTTTGAACTATAACATATGCCCCCTAATGTATGAGGTCAGAAGAGAAACTGATAGCCGAAATAGATTACAATATATTTACATAGTGGGAAGGCACAGAGTTGAGTGAGACCAMGACGAGTGTTCGTGAGTGTGCCATCTACAAAATAATGATAATCTCTCCAAGGCAGGCATACCTATGCTCGGGATGAACTAAGCATTGCTGCCAAWCAAGTACACTGTAGATCCATGTCATATATGACTACTAGACAAAATATAAATGTCTGTATAAAGTGTATCCGTGAACAATACACAATGGATCTACATMTCAAGATCATTTGAAAATATACAAGTACAATATGATATGMATCTTCAAGAAGCATCGACCCCTGTGGCTAGAGATGATGACTTCATAGCTTGAGAAATAACTTCAAAATATTCAAAACTCAGGTAGGAGTACAATATGAGTGTAAGACTCACTACTCTGCGGTATTCAACATGCCATTGGGAAAATATTGGAGGATCTCTATCATCATGCATAAAAATTCAATGATTTTGAATCTGAACTTGACTGGATTCTCTGGATGGTCAACTCATGAAAGTCAAGAGATAAACTGTAGAATGGCCGACTTAGGTTGGATAAAACTTCCCTTCGACAAAAGAATGACAAAATGATGAGACTTAGGAAACATACTATTGACATAAGTTTTTGATATAGGAGGCATCACAAACTCTCCATATGTTTGGAAGAGTAACCAAATGGAGGAGGACACAACTCTATGTAACAATAACAACTTCCTAAGGTCATACTAGATCCCAATTATTGGTGAACAAACAGAAGGATGTGCTTTGTCCAAGGGCGACTATCTTGCTGCTGAAAAAAAAAAAAAAAAATCTATATCTCATCCTCTCTTTTTGGAATATTTGTTTTTCTGTCTTTTTCAAATTTTTAACGAGCTTGAAAAAGAATAAAAGAATGCTACTTTACAAATGAGGAATAAGTGTTGCGAGCAATAAAACTAGTTCCAAGTGCATGGAACATACTAATGCTCAGTGCAAGGAGACATGTGTAGGATAAGGACACTCAAGAAAATTCCTCCATGGGGCAAGGTGTCAGATCATGAGGGAAAAAGTGCTACAAGGCTTGCATTTAAGGAATGCGTTGAAGGTTTAGTTAATAGCAACATGAATCCTACATTAGGCCAAAGATGCAAGGATGAAGCATGCGATGTGATTAAGACACAACAATAATCCTTCCATGTGAAGTTTTATGAGGCCAAATAAGGTAAGCTCGCATTTTTTCATGTTTAGAGAGTCTGAAAAAACACTAAAAGAAGACTCCATAGTATTCCTTTTTCGTTATTAGTCCAGTCGGTTCGAAAAAGGGTGAAACTTATACTGAAAGGACATCTCTTTAAAACCATTTTAACGAGTGTGACTGAGACAAGATCACTCAACTATATTTTCAATTTTAAGGAGTCTGAAAAGAGCTTAATTATGGACTCACGACCCTTTTCTAAGTTTAGTCTCCTTATCCTGAAAAATTATAAAATATAACTTAGGAGAACTCTCCCACAGAGACATGTCTCCTGAGGCATACCTTTTTCCTAGATAATCTATTGGACGAAAAAAGGGTTAAACTTATGCCAAATAGATATTCCTTCTGGACCAATTAACAAGTGTGAAAGGAACAAGGTCTCTCATCGATCTTTTCATATTTAGGGAGTCTAAAAAGAGCTTAACTATGGACTCCAAGGGGGTTACTTTTTCGTAGATAATCTCGAAGGCCCGAAAAAGAGATAAACCAAAACCAAGGAGAATGGCTCTTTTTCAAAAATTTGGTCCCTCAAGCCTAAAAAAGGTTAAACTTACGCATAAGAATAATCTCCTAGCGAACCGAAGCTCCTAGGGAATACCTTTATTCATAAATTAAACGTCCGGACCGAAAAAGAGGTAAACTACCACCGAAAAAATGTGCCTTCAAATTTTAGTTTGACGAGCGTGAAGGGAAACAAGATGGCTCGAAAATATTTTTAATTTTAGAGAGTCTGAAAAGGAATTAAATAAGACTCTAGGTGGGCTTGTTTTCTTAAGTAATCCAAACAAGACCGAAAAGAATAAATAAGTTCTCATTAGATGTTTCTTTCAAAGCTTAAGTGAGCTTGAAAGACAACAAACCATGCTCATAGGGAGTCCCTCGGGTATGAGCCAAAACATATGAAGAATAATGGGGCTTTGATATAAAATCATGGTGAGACTAAAAGGACTCCCAATCCTATGCAAAAAAAATCACAGAATGGATGCCAAAATGCAACAAAGGATCTTCCTAGGGAATTCATGTACATGAAGGCTCTACCACCTAATTACGACACTTCTAAAGCAACATAGAAGGTTCTGTGTCGCACTTCAGTGGGATCGATCCTATGGGAAAGCGAAAAAGTCAACAATATGCAAGATGCAAGGTGGTGAGAATCTAACCTATATGCAAATGTCAGAAAACCAACTTTTCCATGGGATGATGTGAGTGTAACCCATCTCAAAAAACACCAAAACAAAAGAAAATTTTCCTTAGAACAATTCAAAGATCTATAAAAAAGAAACTCAAGTACCCACTGGGAAAAGAATAGGAAAAAAAAGGACCAAACAGGGGAAAAAAGAGCCAAAAAAAATTATAAATAGAGGTGGAGAACTCATTTTAACCATTGCAAATTGGAAAATAACCAAAAAGCCAAAAATCCTCTTCTTTAAAACACGAATTTGAGGAGCTACGGTGGATGAAAGATTTTTAAACCTGAACCAAGTAAGTACAAATGACCTCTCTCCACCTTTTCATTCATTATTTGTTGCTTATTTTATTTTTTGGAGGGTGCGCACCCTAGTAAAAGGGTTGGGCCTGCATGTACGCAGGTTGTCCATGCTCAGCACACATATGTACGCATGCAAAGTAACTCTTATCCCACGTACATACACGATTGTCTTAAAGAAAACCCGCATACATCTCTTTTATCTTTCAAAAAACAATGAAACAAGGGGCTAACCTCACAATTGTTTTTTGCAATAGGATGTATGTTCACTAGCGAGAGAGAGAACATGAAGAGTTAGATGTCTTGGTAGAGGAGGATCCAGGGGCCATTTCCATGCTTAAGTAGTGTGGTATGTGGAAATTATTTCAGTGTCCATTCATGAGGGAACAACCTAGGCTACTGAACCATCTGATAGAGTATTGACATCCATATGCAGAGGCCTTCATGCTAGAGGGCCAATCATTGACTCCAACGACGGAGTATATCTAATTTTTGACCAGCCTCTCCAGGAGGGGGGAATGAGTCAACTTGAGGACCTTTCCTCTAGGACCACACAACATAGAGGATTACATTGGGATGTATTCCAAGGCCAACACTGATAAATTAGGATCTCAGTTTCCAATTCATAATATCACAAGACTCAATATTCAAATCATACTCTAGATGATTGGGTGGATTATGATATCTGCAACACTTCATCAGGATTCCCTTGCACAGATGCATTGTGTAGCTCAGTGTCTAGACGCCACTATTTTTTACTGGAGCACTATAATGCTCACATACATGAAAAAACAACTGACTGATTACTGAAGAAGAACGAACAACAACTTCAGGTTCAAGACTGTTCTGTGCACCTTCTTTTTCGAGAGAGTGCCAAGCCCTATCCCAAGGGAGACATTACGAGGCCATATTGCCTCCTTTTCGACATTATACATGTGGGCATATTTTTTACCTTGATAAGGTGTGGGGAGAGTACATGAGGCCTTTGATGATTTTTTTTTTGACTAGTGGGCCTGTCAAATTTCTGTGATTGAGGACTACCCCTATGCAGGGATTAGTTTCCTGAGGAATCCTGATATGCCTATGCCCCCTGGAGAGGAGCGAAAAGAGATAGGTAAACACATTTTAAAGTAATTTTATTTTTAAATGTTATCTTCTTTATGGTAATTTCAAAGTACTAACTCAATGATCTGTCATATACAAACGTGGGACCAATGCAACAAACTGACTTTGCCAGGACCATGCATCATCCTTAAGCAGATGTCATACCAACGACAATAGGAGTACCATTAGCTGCAAGAGGACTATCAGTCGGAGAGGTTGAGAGATTACTACGATGAGTAGAGAGGAACCTTACATCTTTCACTCATGCAATGTCGATGGCAGAGGTAGAGGACCTTCCCTCGACCATGCAGCCACATGTTGTAGGGGTACCCAGGACCTGGGTTCAACTATTTCGGTGTCTTTCAAACGTCGTAGTTCATTATACTAGGGCCAACATGCCTAGGACATAATTAGTACTGGACCACATATGTATCGATGGAACCTTTTGCACTCTATTATATAGTGAGGGCATGATCCCAACAATGTATACCAACTCTATTTGAGGCTTTATGGCCCACTTTTGTACTTATGACATTTGTTTTGGACACATTGTTATATATATACATATTTTTGCTTTATGGAAAAACATTTTGTACAAATGTATTTACATGTGCATGTATGTGTGTGCTTTTACTTTTATGTGTGAGCAATATGCCAATCTAATACTTGATTAGCCAATGTATCAATTAGTTGATTAGATCTCCTATGAACATGAATATAAGTAATATAATCAAAATAGTGTTCTAAAAGACATACCCTAAGGAATCTTCGATGAAGGGTGGGATTGTAAACACAATATACTCCATTTAACCTAGACACAACCATTTGAGCATCTAGATAAACCTAGAGATGAGAAATACCGTGTGAAAAGGCATCACGTAGTAATTCTATTACGACACTGTACTCAGAAATATTATTGATTGTTTCACCTAGAAAAATACCTCCAGAAGACATCAACTGACCAAAAGGTGTAAATATCACCCAAGATTTGGAAGAAAGCCTCTGAGTGTGTTGGATAGCACCGTCTGTGAATGCAACATTGACCTCAGATTCACTTGACATATGCCATAGTGAAAAGAAACACAATAAACTACACGTCCATAAAACAAAAAGACAATATTTTATAAATAGAGCTATATATTATATACAAGAAGTCACGCTTAGGTGACCAATGTAAGAACAATACTTCTTAAGGTAGAGCCCATTTCTAGGCTCCGATAAAGTGTTAGCCTCGAAATCAACCAGTTGATAAGCACCCTTTTCTAAAACATTCTTAACGATGAATAATCTGAATTACATGGGTTTGAACTTGCCTTCCCCCAAGGGATCTTTATCTTGTTCATAGACCAGGACAAGATTTATTTTGGAGAAAATCTGAGGGTGGACAGACCAATCATAATGACACTTGACATGTTGTTTGTGAGCCTCGTTTTCCAAGACTGCATCTCGATGTTGCTCGATATATAAAAGACGCTCTTCAAGTTGTGTATTGTCAAGAAGTAGTTCCACTTCCAACTTAAGAGAAGGGATTTGGAAATCTATGAGAAAGACTGCCTCCATCCCGTAAATGAGTTGGAAAGGAGAAAACCGGTAGCAATATTGATTGAGGTTTTATAAGCCCAAAGTGTCGAGTACAACATCAAATTCCACTTTGACTTGGTTGAATTGATCATGTGATAAGGAATAGTCTTGAGAGACTTATTAACAACCTCCACTTGACCATTCTCTTGTGGGTAGTAAGGTGACAAATGTTCCTACTTAAACCCTAGTTTTGATGTTAACTCAAACATCATCTTGTTCTAGAAGTGACTTCCATGATCTGTGACAATCTCCTTCGGAATACCAAACCTGGCTACAATCTGGTTAAAAATGAAAAGTGCAGACATTTCCCTATCATTGTTGAATGTCAGCATAGCCTTGACCCACTTAGTAAAGTAGTCTACCGCTATGATGATATAATGATCCCCCCTAGCTAAAACCGTGTGGCATGTAGTAAAATCAATCCCCCACTTGGTGAAGGGACCAATAACAATAACTGGGAACATGGGAGTTGGGTGTGCCCGCATCTTCCGAGAGATGATTTGGCATGGGTGACACTTCTTGACTGCCTCTACATAATCTTTGATCAATGAGGGCCAAAAGTGTCTAGCGCAAAGAATCTTCTAGGCTATCACCAACCCAAACAAGTGACCGCCACATGCTCCTATGTGACAATCATTCAATACAAGTTCGTCCTCTTCGTGAGTGATATAATGATGGAGAATGCAATGCACTCCTTGATGAGATAAAGTATCATCAAGGACAAGATAGTTCCACGCTTGATGGTGTATTCTCCGACGCTCATCGCGAGAAGTAGAGGTCGGACACTTCAAATTCTAAATATACAGAAGTATATATCCATACCAAGGGTCTGAAGATGCAATAAGGAAAATATTACCACTTCGGGCAAATTATTACCACTTTGGACCAAAAGTTCCAAGATTATTTCAACAAAGAACAAGGACTTTTTAGACTCCGTCAAAACAAAATCCAAGTCAAATTCGTGTAGGATGACTATCCATCAACTGATTTTACTATCAATGACCCATCATGTTAACACATATTGAAAATGGTTCACAACAAATACAACAATGGTATTGCAAAGTAAGATGTAATGACAGAACTATTGGACAACATGAACAACTGACAAAGAAAGTTTCTTAACATGTATGTAGTCAATTTCTGGTCCTACCAAGCCTCAGCTAATATAATAGATAACATGATATTCGATCGTTTCATCCTCTTGGACTAATACCATGCCAATAGTAGACTCTAAAACAACTAAATAAAACAAGAAATCCTTACCATAATCCAGAGGATTGAGTAGAGGGGTAGATGTCAGAGCACATTTCAACACTTCGAAAGAGAACTGAGTCGCTTCATCCCAACAAAATGGGACCCCTTTCTTCAAGAGATGCATAAACCCTTTAGTAATCTTGGCATAGTTGGTAACAAAACAACGAAGAAAGTTGTCTTTTCCCTGTAGAATTTTAAGTTGGGGGATTGTGTGCAGGGGAGGAAATTGAACTATTGCCTCAACCTTCATAGGATTGACCATGATCCCTTTAGTTGACATGATAAAAAATAACAAACGTCCTGATGTCACGGAAAAACTACACTTATTTGGATTCAAGAGAATCTAATAGTAGCGACACCTCTCAAAGATACGTCATAAATGGGTGGGATGATCAGATCTCTTATGAGAATGTGATGCCAGATCATCAAGATATGCCTCGACTATGTGCTTGAGGTTGTGGAAGGCAAACGACATGGCCCGCTAAAAAGTGGCTCCAACATTCTTAAGGCCAAAAGGCATTTTCCTGTACATGAATGTACCAAAGATAAATAAATGTTGTTTTATGCTGGTCCTTGGGCTTGATCTGAATCTAGTTGTACCCTAAAAAATCGTCCATAAAATAAAATACCTCTCAACCCGCACATTAATCGACAATATGGTCAATGGATGGGGTTGGAAAATTATCTTTCAGACATGCTTTGTTCAGATCACAAAAGTCCATAGACACATGGATCGTACCTTGCTTTTTGTTGATAGGAACAAGGTTTGACACACATTCTGTCAATTGCACTGGATAGATGAAACCAACCTTAATGAGTTTCTCTACCCCATCCTTGATTGTCACTGATTTGCAAGGATTAATAGGACGAAGCTTCTGTCAGATAGGATTAACATTAGGGTAAGTTGTGATCTCATGTTAAACGATACGTGGGTCAATGCCTGACATCTCTTCGTAATACTAAGAAAAGACGTCACAAAACTCTTTAAATAATTTAGTGTAGATCTGAATCTCTTCAGGGGAACAATCTTCTCTGAAGAAGATGTTTTCCACGATGCCAAGGGTTCTAGAGATGTCGATAGGAATTGTTTCAGCTATACTTTCCATGTTTCCCTCAGCATAGATTTCGTGCATGTTCAGAGGATTAATAGGACAAGGGGCATCTCTATTCATGGCCATAATGAACTATCTTACCTCTATTCTCTTAAGCTTGGGTAAGAAATAATATATGTTGTGAAGATCATCCCGAGGTCTGTCTGGCTTAGTCATTGCCTCCAAAATCACCTCATCAGAGGGAAAGACTAAGTCCGAAGGATCATAAGTGGTGAGAGAGTATTGATCCCAAATAGGCTCGAGAATGAGATGTAGCTCCTGTGGGGGAGTCAGATCATGGTTGGTCGAGGCTTGCTAGACAATACTTTATGCAACCTTAGTAGCGGATAAGGGCATAGCCATTCCAGGGTGCCCTACCCTTTCCATAGAAGCTGATCGGGAAGGTAAAATCCATAGGTCATTAAAGCAACTCATTCTAAAATAAGTGACTTGAAATATTGCAGCCTTCGACTGGTTGGGGATAGCCGAAATAAACTTGAAATCATTAGAAGGAGACAAATAATAAAAAGTCCCCATTAAAGATGGAAACAATCTGACACCTACGTTGATGGTACCTGGTTGCGGGTCGTCAATCATCGGGACTGTGGATTCCTCCGATGCAGGGTTAGGATGGGAGAAGGATAAATGATCAATGGTTATGATATGACCTTCGTGAGGAAAACATAAGACCCAAAAAACGATGGATACAACTACTATCATAGCATAGGTCCAACTCCTCCCTAAAAAATATTATAGTCGAGAGGTGCATTGACTACTTCTAATTCGATGCACATAGTTTTTCCCTCCAACTACATGGGGAAGGAGGGAATTATGCCATTTGGTCTGAAAAATAGTCTGTCAAACATGGTTAGCAACGTGGAAGATGGAGACAACTCAGGTTGGCCAATAGACTTCCAACATGCCAACTACATCATGCAAGTTGAGGCACCCTCATCAACCATCATACAGAAAATGTTTCGTGTCAACGATTTCATGGCACACACCACTACTATCTGAAAAACGATGTGGTGAGGAAGATGAGGTTTATGATTTGTAGGGTAAAAAATAATCATTCTTGAGTTAGTAGTCTCGGTCACTCCCAAGGAAGACAACAATGCTTTCTTCTATGAGGGGAAACTCCGGAGGACTTCCAGAGCAGACATTGCACAAGGAGTTTGTGCTAGATCCTCCATGATGGAGTAATTCTGAGCAACCCTTGCATTTGGGTTGTGAGAAGAATTTTTGAACACACCCTTAGGGATGTGAATCATAGTCTCTCCCACAATTTTCTCAATTTGAAGAGGAGGCAGTGGGTTGGAGGCTTCTTTTCCCTTCTCAACAGATTCTAGAATTCTATAATTATGAGCCCTAGTCTGCAGATGAGATTCATAATTCATTATATAAACGTTTGCAGATCCATTGTTAGAATTAGGTGCAGGGGATCCTTGATTTCCCCCAACCATGTTTTTGGATGAGGAAGTTTGAGCCAAACTTTTCCCTTGTGGAAAAGGGTTGATTAACACGACAGGATATTGTTGTGCCAATACCTTTTGGGCTTCCTCAAGTCAAGGGCATTGGTGAGTCAAGAGGTCGTTCGTGCAAAGCTTACACAGAAAATTCAACTTCCTCTTTTCATTTTTTTCCTCGACAAAATTATTCACAACCTTCTTATCCCCCTTACCATTCTTGTTCTTATATTTCCTCTTTCCCTCGGTTTGCTTGTTACCCTTGGTATTTGTCGATTGTACACTATGTACATCTGACATTTGGGTTACGGGGGCAGTTGAACTAGAAGTTTGGTTGGCCACAATTTGTTGAATCGATAACTGTTGTAACTGATTAGTCAACTAATTTGTGGGCTTTCTCTGTGCTGAGCCTACTATTCCATTTGCATGAGTCCCAGACTTCTATTTGGTCTTGTTGAAATTCAACCATGGTGCATCGAGCAGGATCTTGTATAATGTACCAGATTGAGAGTAAATCAACTCCAGTTGTTGGGCTCTCATGATAGACTCTTCTTCAAAAAAAACTCTATGTTGGACAACTGAGAGGGGGGGGTGAATCAGTTGTTACTGTGCTTAAACAATTATGCTTATTTTAAACTCTTTACAAAGCACTTAATGACAATCACAATAATGCAAGGAGGTAAGCAATAGAACATTCGACATTAGTCACACATATGAAATATACAGAGACATATATTTCCTGAGGAAACCCATAAAGGGTAAAAACCTCTTCTTCTTGGTATGATAAGTAATCTTTACATTCTGTACATTATCATACATATGAGCTCCAAATCATTGTGAGGCTACAACCTCTGTTTTGCAAGCTGCAACTTGCTGAGAGCACTAACTCTCTGTTTTCTCTAGCACATACTAGAAGGAAGCACCAACTCCCTGGTTTCTCTAGCATCCACTAGAAGGAAGCACCAACTCCCTGGTTTCTCTAGCACCCACTAGAAGGAAGCAACAACTTCCTGGTTTCTCTAGCACCCACTAGAAGGAAGCACCGACTCCCTGGTTTCTCTAGCACCCACTAGAAGGAAGAAACAACTCCCTAAGTGTTCCAGCACCAACTTCCAGTCACACAGGCACCAACCTGTATAACAGAGAACAACAGTTCTTCCTTGCACCACCCTGCCACCCTGGTTTCTTTGGCTGCAACCAGATGGAAGCTACAACTCCCTGTGTTCAGGCACCCACTTGAACCTCTGAGGAAAATAGTCCTCCCTAGCACCTCCCAACCACCCTGATTATAAATTTTGCTATATATAAATGTATCACAATGATACAATATTTATCAATGGCTTACCAGTCTCATCACTGTTCTTCTACACTGCTCTGCTCTACCTGCATCAGTGTCTTTCTGCACACCTTCCTTACGCTTTATGTTCTTCTTCCTTTTATGCTCTTTCCATGTCCCTTCTATGCACCATTCCTCTTCTGTGCATTTTAGCTGCTGCACTCTGCCTCCTTCTACACACCTGAATCACTCTCAACAACTTCCAATCTCTTCTCTGTTCTTCATTTTTATTCTCTCTGTGCATCTTCTGCATCCTCTATTCACAATGCTTCTGCATGCTCTCCCCATGTTGAGTGCTCTGCCTGATCATCATTGCAACTCTTCAGCTTCTCTGGCGGTTAAACCCATGCGCCCATCGTCACTGGGTGTTATGCCAAGATTCCTTAGCCTCTCTAGCAGTCGAGACTCTTCGTCTTCTCTGTCACAGTCAATCCCATTCCCTTTGTTATAGTTCCATGCTCCAACGGTCTTACATCTGTCAATAGCCTCTATGAACAATATTCATGCCACTGGAAGATGCCTCGAGACTCTTCATCTTCTATGGCAATCACCCTTAAGTCTCTTTGAGTCCTCTGACAGAAAACATCAGTCGTTTCTAGCAGTTACACTGTGAACCTCCAAGAAAACGCATCGGCAACTGGATCACCAACCGTCCAAGAGTCATGATTCAGTTCTACTAACTGAATCGTAACTGATCGATTAATTGTGAAGAGAAACAGTAGCCCTTCGATCAGATTTCCAAGTATCCAACACCGTTGGATTACAAGCACAGGGTCTCGCATTGATTTCACCACTTTGCATTTCGGCATTTCGACATTTCGGCATTCCTGTGGTGAAGATTCTTGACTCTTCATGTTACGATCACCGAAAAGGAGCTTAACTTGGTGCTAGCTCCTCCCTCTCACATGACCACTAACAATGACCATAGCCTACACCAAAAGGTTTTTTCTCATTTCGTCATTTCGACATTTCGACATTCCCATGAAGAAGTGTCTCGACACTCCAAGTTGCAATCCCCGAAATGGAGCTAGATCAATGATCCACAAGACTTCATAATCTGATCCCTTCTTTTCTTAATCGAACGACTGATGGGATTTCGACATTTTTCCCTTTGATCCATCGTGACTCCAACATTATAAAATTCATGATCACAAAATATCTGAAGTGATCGAACGGTTCACATAACCCACTGAGATGGATGGTTGACGGGATTTCAAAGTTTTTCCTTTCAGGTTTTCGAGACTCACAATAGTCCCTTTCGGCATTTTGGAGTTTGAGACTTCATGATAGTGGAGTTTCTGCTTACTATATAAAACCCCGAAATAGAAAGTTTCGATGTGACGTAAACCTGCTGACATCACACGTGGATTGACACGTGCCGAATAGCTGCCACGTGTCATTCTGATTTGTGACTTACATGTGCCTGAAATGTTGAATCAGCTTGACACTTGTCATTTCCTGATTGTGCCACATGTCCTTAGCGGACGTGGTTTGTTGATGTTCCTATTTCAGGATTTCAGGGTTCACTACTTCAAAGGTTAAAGTTCCTTTGATCTTTGATTTCCCGATCTTCATTGTCTTGTTCAGGTTCTGGCTCCTCAGTTGTATTTTCAAAAACCCCTTTCTCTTGGAAAACCTTATCAAGAGCTTCCCCCTTAGTATCTTGTTGTTCAATAACTTGTTCCCCTTCTTCTTGGAGTCAGCAGTAAAAGTTTCAAGGGAAACTAGTTTCTCCAAATTGAGAGTGTCTAAGGTATCTTCAGGGTCATTGAAATTAGTCCTTAAGGGGAAGGTGTGTTTCTTTGTGGACCAAAATATATTTTCTTTCATTTGCATGGCCAAGTCACAAGCTTCATGGAGTGTTTTTGGCCTCTTTTTTCTTGAGAGAAACCCTAAATGCGCCAAGAGTGCATTGTTAAAGAGATCCACGAGGTACTTGTCTTCATGATAATAGTCTCTACGGATCTGATAAAGAAATCTTTGAAATCTATGCTAGAAGTCCCAGACAATATCATCTTTACTTTGTTTTGCATACTTGAGTTCCTTTAGTAACAATTGGATATCTTCCAATTTCATACCTCGGCTTTTGAGAAAGGTTTCTTCCAATTGTTCCATAGTCCTGATGTTGGCATTGGGAAGGTTGTCATACCACTCCCTAGCGTTGCCATAAAGAGTGGAAGAGAAGAGCTTCATAACTAAATCTTCAGCATCATCACTAACATGATGGAGTTGAAAGAAAGCCCAAAAATTGCTCATGTGAAAGTCAACACTTTCCCCATCACTGCCAGTGAATTTAGGGAGCCACCTTTCGTAATTCGGGGGCATTCATCGGGGGTATCTCGAGATGTCATTCATGTCTAGGGGTTTGAAATTTCCCAGGTCCCATTGTGAAGTCATAGTTGGCTTCGTCATCAGTGGAATCGCTGGATAATTTTCTTGAAACTATCAAAAGATAAGGGAAAACACCCTAAATGGAGTCACCAGGTAAGCTTGTAAGGTAAAACTCTAGAGAAAAGCTTACCGAAAAGTGTCGTCTTGAGGAAGGTTTGACTCAGCGTTCCCTGGCAATAGCGCCAAAATTTTATCGCACAGTTTGTAGTTAAGGTAGAAGAAGGATGTAAGAAGGTAAAACTGGCGTAACTGAATGAATCCCACCCATTTTCACCTCGATGGGAGGGTTCTTTCTATTTAGGGAGGTAAGGCCCAGGGGAGATGTCCCCGATGACCTGGGGTTTTGAGAAGGAAAAGAAGTATTATAAAGGCTAAGTGATAGTAATCCCCCTCACAAGTCACCACCTGATCAGAAAGTCCTGGCTCACAGCCAATAAAGATAAATGGAAGTAATAACCAATAAGATCACTTGCCCAAGACAAAGAAACAATAAAACTACATGTGCAAGCTTGCTTACTGGTTAGTACTTCATGTAATAAATGACTTTTTCGATAATAAGAAATTGAGCAATAAATATTGACAAAGTCAATGTTTGTACAATGGAAACGGTTACAATATCACTTCTCAATAAATGCTAAAGAAACTTGAAATTCAATGTAACAAAATAGCACTTCATAGTTAATGCCTCAAAGAACTATTCAATTGCTTTAAGAGTAAAACGATAGCTACACATAGGTGTTTCTAGCACAAGAAAAATGATGGCAGCAATAAGATTAGTAGGGTTAGTCTAGGCTAGGGTTAGTATAGTCAGGGTTTGTTCAAAGTATTAGAAGTTGTTTTGAGATCAAGATACTCACACACTAGGCCTTAGATGAGTGTGTTCCTAGGGAAAATGGAGTCAAAAGGAGGACGCAAGAGCTGAAGGATCAAATGATAATGGTAAGACTAAGGACAAGAGAGTTAAACCTTGAGGTGTTGCTATGGAAAGGCCTCAAGAATGAAACCCTATGGGAGAGAGGCTCACTTTGGTGTAGGGGAACTAGGCCTCAGTGCTCTCTCCTCCTTCCTTAGCTCAATGGAAAAACGGCTAGCTCAAAAGATTGCATAAAACCAAGACAAGAAGGTTTGCAAGTAACGTGTTGCTATGGCAAGGATTTACTAGGAAAACCCTAGGCAAAATCGGCTCACCAAGGTGTAGGGGAACTAGGCCTTGATGTGTTTTCTCCTTATTATCTCAATAAAAAAAATGGCTAGCATGGAGGAGGAAGAATAGAGTGTTGCTAAGGCAAGGCTCTATCTCATTTCAATAAATGGCTTAAAACCTTGGTAGGGACATGAGACAAGGACCTTCAATGTGTGCTTGTCACCTAGTGTTTAGATCAGCAAATTATAACCATAAATGCAAGAAAAATAATACTACAACCATTCAATTAATAACTTTTGCATAAATTCACTTACATTTAACCAAGAAATCAAGTATCAAACCCTAGTTGTAACACCTTCCACCAAGATAAATGCCAAAAATGCCAATATAAGTCCCAAAAAGTCTTCCTTCAACAAGTGCGCCTCACAATTTCAGCCAAGAAGTCCAAAGATGGCGCCAATTTCAGACCTCACTAATGAGTGAGTGAAAGATGATGAAAAGAATGAAGGTGAAAACCCTCAATTTATACAGTACCATGACCTAATTTTACTTTTTTAGGTCATAAAAAGGTCGACAAGGCCAAAATACTAAAATCATATTGTTTTACATTAAAATTTCATAAATGAAACCCTAATCAAGCTAAGAAAATACATCATGCCCCTTCTAGGGTGACGTTATCCCCTTCCAGAGCAAATGCAGCCTCTTGGAGCAAAACGTTAGCCCTCCTTGGGCTTCTCCAACCTACCACACATGCCAAAAATGCCCTATATGTCTGCCAAAACATCCATGAAGCAAAGATGAGATAATTAACCTCCTGGATGATGTCCCAAGCCTTCCAAGGCCAATGTTCCAGTGAAAGGCGCACAACCCCCCTAGGTCAAGCTCTGTTAGGGTGCCTCTGCAAGACGTCCTTCTTCTCTTTGGTGCAAACCCCTCTATCATGTATCTGCCCCCTGTTGAGATCTCAGCATCCATCTGGTGGGCTCTTCAGCCCCATGGAGGTTCGAACTGATCATCTCCCCATGTGTACATGGCGAACATGGTACATGTCTGTCGGGCATGATCCTGCACATCAACAACTAAGAAAATGCATCATGCCCCTTCTAGGGTGACGTTATCCCCTTCCAAAGCAAATGCAGCCTCTTGGAGCAAAACGTTATCCCTCCTTGGGCTTCTCCAACCTGCCACACATGCCAAAAATGCCCTATATGTCTGCCAAAACATCCATGAAGAAAGGATGAGATAATTAACCTCCTGGATGATGTCCCAGGCCTTCCAAGGCCAACATTCCAGTGAAAGGCGCACAACCCCCCTAGGTCAAGCTCTGTTAGGGTGCC
>SNQJ01S0006395.1:0-10062 GCA_010110895.2 Picea sitchensis
TTAGTCAAATAGAAAAGAATAAGACATGGGAATTGGTTCCTAGACCTTTGAATAAGAATGTCATAGGGGCTAAATGGGTTTTCAGAAATAAGATGGATGAAGCAGGTAAAATAACTAGAAATAAGGCTAGATTGGTTTGTAAAAGGTATGCATAGTTAGAAGGAATAGATTATGGAGAAACTTTTGCTCTTGTTGCAAGAATGGAATCCATTAGACTGATTCTAGCTTGTGCCAGTTCTAAACACATTAAAGTTTACCAAATGGATGTAAAGTCTACATTTTTGAATGGTGATTTAGAGGAAGAAGTATATATGGAACAACCAGATGGTTTTCAGGTACAAGAAACAGAACAGTATGTTTACAGGTTGAAAAAGGCATTGTATGGGCTGAAGCAAGCACCAAGGGCTTGGTATTCCAGACTTGACAATTACTTGAGGTAGCAAGGATTCAGGAAAGGTAACACAGATAGTAATCTATATATTAAAGAAGAAAATGATAGCTTGGTCATTGTTGAGATATATCTAGATTATATAATTTTTTGTAGTGATGATAATAGGCTCAGTAAACAGTTTGTTGAAAGTATGCAGAAAGAGTTTGAGATGTCCATGCTAGGAGAAATGAAGTTTTTCTTAGGCTTGCAAATTACTCAATCTGATAAAAGTATTTCCATTTCTCAAACCAAGTATATCAATGAAATGCTTAAGAAATTTCAAATGGAAGAGTCTAAACCAGTTGGCACTCCCATGGTTACTGGCTGTAAATTAAGTAATTTTGATGATACTAAAGATGTTGATCAGACAGTATACAAATCTATGATTGGTATTCTTCTTTATGCTACAGCTAGAAGACCTGATATTATGCATGCAGTTTGTCAAGTTGGTAGGTTTCAGACTTCAACAAAAACTTCTCATCTACTTGCAGTCAAAAGAATTTTCAGATATCTTAAGGGGACAGCAGAGTATGGTTTGTGGTATCCTACAGGTAATCAGCTTGATTTATATGCTTTCACTGATGCTGATTGGGTAGGTTGTGTTGATGACAAGAAGAATACTAGTGGAGCAACATTTTTTCTTAGAGGATGTCTTGTAAGTTGGTCAAGTAAAAAACAATCAACAGTGTCTCTGTCTACTGCTGAAGCAGAATACATAGCAACTGCAACTTGTTGCACTCAGGTTCTATGGATGAAACAGATGCTAGAAGATATACATATTCATTATGATGAACCTATACCTATATTCTATGATAATACTAGTGCAATTAGTATTTCTAAAAATCTTGTTATGCATTCCAAAACAAAGCACATTCCCATCAAATTTCATTTTCTAAGAGAGAAGGTTATGTCTAAAGTTATTAAAGTGGAATATGTTGGCACAGAGGATCAGATTGCAGATGTATTTACTAAACCTTTACCTAAAATGCAATTTGAAAGTCTCAGGGATCAGTTGGGGGTTTACCCTCTGTAATTTCATTTCATTCTCAAAGATTGCAAGGGCTTCATTATAAAATCAGACTGCACAGGTTTATTGACTATTATTGATATGGGGAGTTGCTACTGAAATGATACATCTTTGCAAGTGGTTTTATTTGCTCAGGGGGAGTATGGTTGTTTCCTTTTCCATAGATGTCAAAAGGGGGAGAAGAGATTTAAAGTTTTCCATCAATGCCAAAGGGGGAGTTTGTTGGCAGGAATTGCAGCTTGCATAGGACTTGTTTTGTCATTAATGTCAAACTTTAAAATGACAAAAGGGGAGTTTGTTGGTCAGTTTGCACAAGCACCATGGATCAGTTTGCACAGGCACAGCTTGAATTTCGAAGATCGTCAATTTCGGAGATCATCACTCCGGGAATTTCTATTTCGGGATTTTTGCATGGTAAGCAAAAACTCCAACATCACAAAGTCCCAAATGCCGAAATACCGAAAGGGACACATGTCACATGATTCTGGGAGTTTCTATTTCGGGATTCCAGAAGTTTCTATTTCGGTATTTTTGCATGGTAAGCAAAAGCTTCAACATCACAAAGTCCCGAATGCCAAAATATCGAAACCACGACAGCCATCCATCTCGATGTATGATTAAGTCATATATGTTGGATTAAGAATTGGAGGAGTAATATAAGAGTTGTATATGACCGTTGATCTGTCCTCGAGAAGTTAACGAGAATCGGTTGATCTATGTCCACCAGATCAAATGTGAAACCGTTAGATCATCTTGGGGTTCGTGACTTGGAGTGTCGAAACACTTCATCACAGAAATGTCGAAATGCCAAAATGTGAAATGCCGAAACACCAAAATGCGAAACGTCGAAAATTTCGGGGTTCGTGACTTGGAGTATTGAAACACTTCATCACAAGAAATGCCAAAACGCTGAAATGTGAAACGCCGAAATACATTTTTGGTGTAGGCAGTGGTTACCACCGATGGTCATGTGAGAGGGAGGAGCTAGCATGAAGCTAAGCTCAATTTTGGGGTTTCGTAACTTGAAGTGTCAAGACTCTTCGACACAGGATTGTCGAATTGCCAAAATGCGAAATGCGAAATGCATTTCGATTAACCTGTGGTCACGACCAATGGACATATGGGTCAGCATAAGTGGTTTTCCAAAGCGCTCAAGGGTTATTCCGTGCTGAAAAATTAAAACAGATGTATGTTCATCGAACGGTGCTGGTTAAATGTTTAAACTGATCATGTGGATATTGTTCGTCTTGAAGCCTTGACCAATAAGAATTATTGTAAGGAAGTTATTTAGTTATTGTAATTGATTCTTTGAAGCCTGAGGGTTCGATTGTACACGCTGATGATACAACAAGATATATAAAGTGAATGTTGCAAGAAAAGAAAAAGAAAAAAAAGGGATTATGGGAGATATATGGCTCTGTAAAATTTGAGGAAGAGAAAAGATAGAGGAGGGAAGACACATACACAGATTGATAAATCTAAGTGGTCTGGTCAAGAATGAATTGTGCAGAGAGGATTTGAATGATTAATCTTTGACAGAGAAGATAAAGAGTTGGTTTGCAGGTTCTTAGTGACAGAGAATGATTTCAGGGTGGTAGGGAGGAGCAAGGGGAGACTGTAAAAGTCTCCTGTACAAGTTGGTGCTTGTACATATGGGAGTTGTAGCTTCCATTCAGTAGGTGCTGAAGAAACAGAGGTAGCAGCCTCATCTGGGTTGTAGCTCAAATAAAATAAGAATGTAAAGAGGACATGGAGCTTGCCTTTCATTCATAAGAAGAAGAGGTTTTTCCCTTTTGGGTTTCCTTATGAAAAATCACGGTGTCACTGTTTCATTTATGTGATTGTATATTTATTGGTTAAATGTATTACTGCAAGTTAAATGTTAAAGGCATGATTTATTGATTAATAAGTAATATTCTTATAAAAAGAAAGAAATTGTATACAACTGATTCACCCCCCCCCCTCTCAGTTGACTTATCATGTACAACACTTCTCTCACACCATAAAGTGATCTTGAGAATCAGAAAAACAATTGAGGGAACATTTCATCTCCCTTAAAGAAAAAATATTTAGGAGAGGACAGCATCCCCCTCAAGACTCCTCTTAGTTTCTTTCCAAGCACATCTTAAAATTGTAACGGACCCATACATGCCCACATGCTACAAAGAATAGGATAGTTTTAATTTACTTTCTTAGATTAAATCACTAGGGAAGTTTAAAGGTTTTGTAATGGGCCCATACATGCCCACATGTCCACAATCTAGGATAGTTGTTGAATCTTTCTTATATTAAATCACACTAGTGAGTTAAAGGATTGGTAAGGACCCATATGTCCACATGCTAGTTCTCTAGGGACTTTATAATTTCGCAAGGTTGTACCAATGGAATTTAGTAAATTAGGTAATCAAGACTTGTAAGGACCACATGAAGTTCACATGCAGCAAGGTGACACCTAACTTATTAAAAACTTTGGCACACTTTCACTTGTTCACACATGAAGTCACTACTCACTCACATAGCTTCATCTAGAAAATAGTGGAGGTTGAAGTAAGTTTCATCTAGAAACATCCCACCCCTTTTCTTGAAGAGACTATCCACTCCCACTTAATTTCAACAAGATTGATTCACACCCCCAATCTCTCAAACAACCACATCTAATTTTTTTTCTAAAAACTCACTAAGTTTTCCTCCATAGGAGGTGCCAAAAGAAATTTTTAGTCTAGGTAAGATCTCGGGGATAGGAATCCAAATAACTCCCTGTTATCTGGTTCTTACATCTTAAAATAGTAGAAGTTGTCAAGCATCATAAGGCAGGGAGATACCCATGAAGAGTCGAAGGCCGAGGTCCGGTTGTTCTGTGTGTCCCCCCTTGAGGCACCCACCTCTTGGAAGGGATCCAGCCCGTGACCCATTTCTTAGGACGAAAATGAAAATTCCACACTTTGACTGAGGTACCTAGTGACCAAAATTTTAGGACATCTACCCAGGTGGAAATTGTGGGCTGCAATTGCACCTTGATTGGATTTTGTGTGGCTATTGTGAAATATCGCCAACTCTTTCGGGATATGCACCCTCTACCCCTCGTTATAACTGATTACTTCATCCTTCACTAGTTTATCTTCTGGTGGATTCAGACCCCACTATCGAGTTTTATTGGAAGGTCCAGTGTTATTCGAGAGGAAGAACATTACGTATTTTAGGACACAAGCATTTGTTTTCTTTGTTCTCCCACGCGGACAAAACCTACCTACCCACATGTATGCTTCTTTATCAATTGATTTATGTATGATGCTCTTGTGATTACATACGATTGTGAGATATATTGTGAAGGTCCAAAAAATCATGAAAAAGAATCTTGTTCATTTATTTCTCTCATCACCATTTGAAAACATCCACTTTGCTATTCAGACATCATAGGGGACCCAGATAATCCCTATCATTCCAGACGCTTGCTTAATATCCCTCCCATTCTAGGGGGAGTTCCTAGTCTTGCCAACTCATCGGCTCCACCTTCTCACACTCTTGTGAGTGCTACCGTCTTGGGATCTTATTTTCTCGGTTCCACTTTACTTGGGTCCACTTCCCAAGGTCATCCGTCCACTCACTTTTTTTTACAAGGAAGCGGGGGGCACACCTCTTCCCCGGGAGGAAGTACAACCCCACCTAGCCCCTCTCAAGGGTTAGGTACCCAAAAAACTCACAACATGGCTGGAGTTAATCCTCCACCACCACCCCAGATGCCATACTTGGCTTTCCTCAACATACAGTGTCTAACTAAGCTCACCAATGATCCTATATTGCATGACCCCACATGGCCTACAATGCCTACCAAACTACCTTCAGACATTCCCAAGTTTGAAGGAAAAGCGGGAGACGACTCGACCAACCTTATCATGACCTTCCACTTATGGTGCTCTTCAAACAACATCATGGACAACTCTATCCAATTGATATTATTCCAACACATGCTCACTAGCCCATCAGCCAAATGGTATGTAGAAGAAAAATCCGAGTCCTATGTGACCTTTGAATCTTTGGCCAAAGAATTTTTGACCTTCTTTCAACTACCAATCTGTCATGACAATGGTCTCGAACTACTCTCGGAGTTTAAACAAACCTCTACTACACACATCGCTGACCACATTCACAAATGGCATCGACGATGTAGTATATGCAAAGAAGAAGCCATCAAGCAGCAATGCCTCAATTGGTTTCTCAAATCACTCATTTCCCTCCTTGCCAAGGATGTGGCCGCCACCTTCCCCTAATCTGAAGAAGAAGCCATCAGCAAGGCTCAATAGTTTGGACTCATTTATTCATAGTCAGGATACTTATATACAGTACTACCTGACGCCCCAAGACCCATGCCATTTGGCCAGGACAAACCCGGGATGTCTCACTCAGTGAATGGATTGATTAGTACCACTACACACCACAATTCACACCTCCAAGAACCACCTATGTATGGAACACCTCAATATCCGTCAGCATATGGCAGACCTCCTTATTATCCTCCTCCCCCTTATCAACAACCATACCATTTTTCCCTTCCTCCACCCATCGGTGGACCACCGTTATCACCCACAGTACGCCCAACAACCCAACCAAGTTCGGGTACCCCTCTACCTCAGCTTATACCTTAAACACTAGTGAAAGAACTACGCCTTCCTATATACCCTATGGACCATTGCCACCAAATAATTTGTACTTTCCATTTCCTAGCCCTCCATAGCCCATGGCTCCACCACAAGGACACCCACACACTGGGGTTAACTTCGTTCAGCCCTCTCTCGTTCAACGATATCAAAATTTTGAATACCTGAATATGGAAAATCTGACCCATCAGTCGAACAATGCCAAAAAGAAAGGAAAAAACTGAAACAATAATAATCTAGGACCAAGAGGGAACCAGAACCACCCCCAATAGAACCAACCTACCGGGGGCAACTAGAATCACGAGAACCAGAACCCCCAAGGGGGAAATAACAACAAACGCCAAGGGAAGAACAACAAAAATCTTCGGACAAACTTCCCTTGTGCCCTTTGTGGTGAGTATGGCCATTATACTCACCATTTCCCTCAAATTGCTGACTTTAAACGGATGAAAGAATACGGAAATGGACCACGTCCCCCAACACCACCTGCCCCCCAATAAGCCCCACCATAATATATACAACAATCACCCCCTGTCGTACTACAAAACCCCATTCCACACCAAGGGGTGATGAACACCCAACAGAGATGCATCCGCCCCCACCATAGATGGGATAGTATCCAAACCTAGGCACTCCTACAGATCGCACTATCCTCCTCACTAGTGAGGAAGAAGTCCTTCTACAAACGCCCAGTTGTCAATACAACACACCCCCTGACTCTGCTCCCACTACCTTGGAAGCATCCCCAGTCACAAATGGACCACCTTTGATGATTCCTTTCCCTAATACTGAACCACCCCTTCGTATTCCTCGCATCCCATTAGGACAGAATGTCAACAACCCTCAGGCTAGGGTGGCACACAATTATAGTCTGGTCGATGACTTGGCCCAATCCCCTGCTGCCATGTATTTTTTAGAAGTCCTTCAAACCTATCCTACTCAACAAAATTCATTACTTTCTGCCCTGGGGGCAGTCAACCCGGCTGATACTCACCTCATCACCTTTGATCTTGATAGTGGGGAACCCTGTCTCCCCACTTTGGTCTCTTTCCAAATACCGGTTAAAATCTGGAACATCACAGTTCACCACTGCATCACTGATGAGGGTGCATCCACATGCATCATGTCCAAAATTGTATGGCAGAAACTTGGCTCCCCCGAGCTCATACCATCCGCCATCACTCTTAGATCTTATGACGGACGACCATCCTCTCTGGAAGGGCTCTTTCAAAATGTCCCCGTTGAACTCGGGGGAAAGACTATCCTCGTTGACATTGGAGTTATCGACGCTCCACTCGATTACAACATTTTGTTTGGGCGTAGCTACATGTATGCGATGAAGGTTGTGGCCTCTTCTGTGTTTCAAACAATGATGTTCCCACACAACGAGAAGATCGCCACTATTGAGCAAGTGTCACATTACGAGCCCAACCCTTCCTCCAACATCGATAATATCCTACCTTTTATTCACACTAATCTTGAGGCATACCCACTCATCGAAATGGGTCCCATAATTTTCAAAGACCCATCCTTTCTAGGGACATACAATGGATCACCTCCACTCATACATCCCTCATCACAAGTGTGTGTCATATAATCCAATGGAACAGAAAATGGAGATACCCTTCCTCCCACAGAGGCTTTCTTACTATCTAACGTCCCACTCATCACAGATATCCTTCCTCAGACATCCCTTGAGAACCCTCCAGCTCCCCCTATTCTCGATTACACCCTCCCCCAGGGCCATATCCCAGTTTGGGAGACAGTCCCCCACGCCATTACTCAAATCCCCTTCTTTTACCCCACACCAGGCATACAAGCTTTCCAGGTAGCCACAATGCTTACCCTTCACAATATAGTGCTAGAAATTCCAGCATGGTATCTACATCCACCTGCAATGGTCCCTGAACCATCCCTCCCTCCCCAAACCAAAGGAATCCTGATGCAGATCCCAATACTTACTCCCACCACACCACTCGCACCCCCACTCACTAGCACCATTACTACAGTTGGGGGCAGATGGAAGAAGAAATAACCCACCACCCCACTTCCACCCCGAGTTCAACCTCCTTGTGCACTATGCAAGAAAGATGAACACCCCACCAATAAATGTTCATCTCTCCCCGAGTTGTGCAATTTAATTCAACTCCCTCGAGCGACAACATCACCCGTCATTTCATCCAGTTCACCTAATTCTACCATTACATCCCCTAGAGGAGGCAAAGGCCTATGAACCAAATTTTCATGTGCCATTTGTTCAGAATACGGCCATTACACCCACCATTTCCCTATGCTACCTCACTTTTTGCAGACGCTAGTAGTCGTATGCCAGATCTTTCAGCAAGAACCCCTCCCATCTGCATCATCTCATACACATGTCACTGACATACACTATGTCACGACCTCATTCAATGAACGTATGCGATGTCCTTGCTCTCTATGTGAATCACTTTATCACTTCACATATCAGTGTCCTACGATCATTGAATATAGGCATCGTCAATTGGCCCTTCTTCCCAATCCTACCATCACCCCACCTCCGGTGATGCTAGTAGTCCCCCCTAATCCCTCTCCGAATATGGTTTATATATTTTCCCCCGAACCTGAGGCACTTCCCACTCCTCCCTCGTTCATAGATAGTCTCAAGGAGGATTTTCTACCAAATCCCCCCAATTCTCCCATTCATTTCCCCACAGAAATTTTACGCCCGACTACCATTTTCAACCCACAGTATCTCGATATTTGGTTTATGTCGAACGAACCCTCGCAACCCTCTTTCGTCATTTCCCCTACTTCCTCACCAGAAGGTAAAAACACGGTGACAGTCACCAATGTTATTCCTCTGGATCCCTTATATTCTCGACAGTTCCACTGCGATGAAGACATCCTTGAGGAGTTAACTACACTTGATTTCCCATGGGATCCGCTCCATCACAGAGCGCTCTTTCTTTCACAGGAATCCTTTACACTTCTCAGACAAAACCCCATATACGCAATCGAAACCAAGGATTTTCTCCCCTCGGGGCATATAGATTGGTTCAATAATCCTATCTATTCCCGCGATGCTTTTGAAGAAGGCAACATGGCCAACATTTCCCCCACCGTCAAAATTGATATTTCCATCAAACCTGGAATCATAGAGGAAATCATCATTGGCGCCGCATGCTCTCCCGAAGAACTCATAGCTTACAAATCTCTCTTCTAGGAATATCGAGACATTTTTTCCTGGTCATACACAGAGAGGCCCGACCTTGATCCCTCTGTTGTCGAACATCATATAGACACTTGGCCTGATATCACACCTGTACGACAAAAGAAGTGTCCACTACACCTATCCAATGCAGCAGCCATCAAAGTCGATATTGAAAAATTACGCGTTGCAGGGTTCATATAACCCATCACATATACATCATGGGTCTCCAACCTCGTCCCCGTTAACAAAAAACATGCCATTATCTGCATTTGTATGGACTTTCGCGATCTCAATATGTAATGTCCCCACTTTGGGACATCATCACAGGGCAGAGATTTATGATGACCAGAGTAGACAAATGGATGCTAGAGCGAGTACAGGGGTATTTGAGAGGCATTGTGGGGTCCATCTTGCATTGATGATCATATTCCATCATTATGAGCCATTCCACACAGGTTGGCTTTGGTTTCGTTGCATTCCGACAATTTCCATGATTTTGACTATTTTGAGCTATAAGTCAATGGAATTCACTGAAGAGGTCATTTTGGGCACATTGCTTGGAGGAACCTCTCAGTGTAATAGCTCATTGGAATCGGTAGGAGAAACACTACAATATGGGATGGCTAGAAGTGACTTTCAGTGGCCAGGGAAGCCACAAGGAGAGATAAGGAGCTTTTCAAAGGTAAAAAGGTTAATTAATTAATTAAATATTAATAAAATGAAAGTCACTTTGGAGGGACAAGGTGAGCCAAAAAGT
>SNQJ01S0006395.1:19807-110900 GCA_010110895.2 Picea sitchensis
CCCAAGAAGCGCCTAGATTACATGTAAACAACTACTAGGGAGGGATCATCGGACATGGTCATCAAATCCGATGCAGCCCCACACACACATGAAAAGAATATAACACCTACCCAACAAGCAGGGGGGTTTTGTACATTGTGGAATACAAATGAAGTTGAATCTTCTCTTTTCAAACACAACATTTGATTTTGACAAAGTTTAAATTGATACAAAGCAACAAAGAAATAATGGTCTTCAACATCTACATGCTGGTAATCCCTATAGATAAAAAAAATTGTTGGCAGTCTCAATAGCAGCTCAAAATCTCTGAGTTATCCAAGGACTAAATTTTAGTAGGGGACATCAATGTCATTTTGAAAAACATTGGAAAAAGGGGTGGAATCTTTGGCAGGGACCCATTCCAAGTAAGAATGAAAGAGTTAATCCATGATTAGGACATGCTAGATATTAAATCCACAAAGGGGAAGTACATATGGTCCAACATTAAGAGATTTGGGTCTGGCCACATTGCAGCTAGGCTAGACCACTTCTTGGTTCACAGTAATTTATTAACTCATGGGTAGACTCTCAAATCAAATATTCTCACATCTATGGCATCGGACCATAATCCCATTGGACACCATGGGTAGTCAGTGTTGGATTATGGCCCTATACCATTATGATTTAATCCACTTTGGATTAATTTTCAGAAGGTGATTGACAAAGTTCATAGGGTTTGGGTGACATGGATTATGAGCACCCAAACTTACATCTGGGAAAAAAATATTTAATTGGTTAAGTATGCCCTGAAAGACTAGGAAAATACTTTGTACTTCTCTCCCACAACTGAGAAAGAAAAGATTCTCTCCAAGTTGGAAGATGTACAAAGGTTGGTGGATAAAGAGGAGGTAACAACCTAGCTTCAAAAGGAGGAATCATTTCTATAGTACCAACTCCATGGGGCATCAAGGAAAGAAGAGGAACTATGGCGACTCAAATCCAGGAGCTTATGGCTCAGCAAGGGATAGGAATATGAATTTTTTTCATAAGCAAGCCTAAGTCTGCATGTCTTGGAATAACACCAATGAAATATTCCTAGAGGATGCTTTGAAAATATCATATTTTCCAACCATCAAGGAGGCTGCAAAATTGCATTACACCAACCTATATAGGAAACAAGGAGATGTTGAACCTACAAATGTGTAGTTGGTGTTGGAACACATTCCTAAGATTGTCTCCTAGGAAGAAAATATAGCACTTAGAAAATCAACAGTGGAAGTTGAAATTAAACATGCAATTTGGCACCTTGATCCTATTAAGGCCTCAGGTCTGGATGGATTCCCCATATCCTTTTACATATTTTTCTGAGACCTCATCAAATATGACTTAAAACACGTGTTACAATATGCCCAAAGTTCTTTCAAATTAGGAAGGAATACAAATTCATCTTTTTTAGCTATGATACCAAAAGAAGTTAACCCTTCCACCTTTTCTTGATTTCGACCCATCTCCTTATTTGATGCCTCTTATAATATTCTAACTAAAATTATAGTTGTCTTCTTCAAAAAAATATTTCCAAAACTAATATTTGCAAATCAAGGTGGTTTTATGTAGGATTGGAAAATAATTGACAATATCGTGTTAGTGCAGGAAGCAATCCACTCTAGCTTGGTAGCAGGAGAGAAGGGCATGATAATCAAGATGGACATGGAAAAATCCTTTAACCGAATAAGGCATGGATTCCTCATCAAAGTACCAGACAGATTTGGGTTCCATTATGAATTTGTCAAATGGATAGCCTTGTGTATAAGTTCGCCTTGGATAGCTCCACTCATTGATGGTCTCCCTACATACTTTTTCCAAGCTAAAATAGGTTTCAGGAAAGGTTTCCCTCTCTCCCCTCGCTTATTTATCATTATGGTTGATTCACTTAGCGGGAAATTGGAATTTGAAAGGGAATTGAGGAATCTACTAAGGATATAGATTGCTAAAGGAGTAAAAAATGTGAACCACTCTCAATTTGCAGACGATGTTCTTCTTATGAGTGGAGTTTCTATTATCATTGTCTCTATATTCCGTATAGTTTTGGATGCCTTCTTGGATGCATCTAGGAGAGTTGTAGATCATAGGAAGAGCCAAGTGTTTGGATGGAACACTAAGGTGCAAGTAATGAACACTATAGCTAGAATTTTTCAATTTCCTCTTGCTGAAAATTAGTCTTATTTTCATTATTTAGGGGTTCCTATAACTCTCAAGTTTTCCTCCTCTCGGGATTGGATAAGTTTCACTGAGAAAATCAAAAATAAATTTGTACAATGGGGTTCACATTGGCTCAACCCCACTGGGAGAGTGACTCTCATTAAAGAAATGTTGTCTGCCTTGCCCATTTTCAATGTTTTGCCCTGCTTTCCCCCATGATTATTATAAATCAGATTGTACTGAGTGTTTGGAAATTTATTTGGAAGGGGGGTAAAAATAATGATTGGAAGTTTCATCTAATAAATTGGAAAGTGGTCTGGAATTCGGAGGATAGAGGAGGATTGGGAATTCCTGATCTAACCATGATGAATTTAGCAATGGGAGGGAAACTCTTATGGAGAATGATCTCGAGCAGTCCATCTTGGTGGAAAAGAGCACTTGTGAAGAAATATTTCATAGGAACCAAACATAGATGTCTTGAACAACCAGTCAAGGAAATGAGAGAATCTTCAATTTTTAAGCCTCTCAAAGAGACAATTCATGTCATCTAGGCCAAGTTGACATGGATTCCCTAGCAGTGGGAAAACAATTGACATTTGGGAGGATAACATATAAGGCAAAGAGAAGTTGCACTCTCGATTGGACTTGGTCCCTCTGCGATTATCACTGAGGGAGGAGGAGAAGCACTCTCTATTCGATATATCGAGCTGGGACAACGAAACAAGAAGTTGGACAAGTTGGTGCTTTGGATACCTCCAAAGCCCATTATTCCCCTCACTCATAGCCTAATTCAATATATAAACGAATGTGCCCCTTGGAACAAATATAGCTAAGACATTCAAGTTTGGGGAGAAGTTGATTATTCAATCCGAGTGGGCTACCTCTCCTTATTGGAAGAAATGACACTGCAACAATTCTTACCTCATTGGAAGAGAATATGGAACAATGACTAATTGCCAAAAATTAATCTCTTTTGCTGGATTTTGTCAAAAGGGAAAATTATCACTAAAGACAATTTGCAAAAGAGAGGCATTGTGAGTCCATCAAGGTGTGCTTTATGGTATGTGAGGAATCTATTCAACACCACTTTGTGGAGTGCAAGTATGCAAAAGAAACCTAGGTCATCATTTTGAACAACTTTTTTTCTAGAGTCGAATGACCCCAGAGTCATGGAGATATTTTAACTAAATGAAGCCACCTGTACAAAGGTAACTTTTCAGTAGAAACCATCTTTCAGGTGGGCAAGGGAGGCACTACCAAAGTTTTTTTGCTGGAAATTATGGTTAGCTCACAATATGGTAATCTTCAAGGAGGAAAGGCATCACCCAAGGTACACAACTATAAAGTCTCTTTCGCTTCTTTCAGAACACTTACAAAGTAGAATTAAAACTCAGGACCAAAAGTTAGATGAATGTGAGCAAGATTGGATAGTCGAAATCAATCTAGATAGTGGTTGTTCTCCTTCCCTTAGAGGGAAAGTCTCTAATCCTCCTTAGGTGATTAGAATGGACTTACATGAATTTGATAAATGTAAAGAACAACAAAAAGAGAATCTATTATTATTTAACGGGGCTTCCAGAAACAACCCAGAGGAGGCAGGTGTGGGGGGGATCCTTCTCGATATTGGAGGAAATCAAATTGCATCATATGCTTGGGGGCTTGGGGAAGTCTCCAATAACATGGAAGATGCATACTTTCTTTGGAAAGGACTAGACATAAACAAAGGAGAGGGACTCAAATCTATCATCATTTTAGGGGATTCAATGTTAGTGATTAAAGCTATGAGGAGTAGTGATGATTCAACAAACAAGGCTTTGAGCACTCTCATTGTGATAATTCACAAATCCCTTGGATATTTTGAGAAGATAAACTTCTTCCATATCTCAAGGGAGCTCAATGGAATAGCCAATCATTAGGCCAAAGTAGCATCCTACCTTTTCCTCAAGCTCATGCTACAAAAGCGGAGAGCTTGGATTCTCCCCCATACCATAATGGTTGGCATATCAATGCAATTAATGGCCATGAGGAGTGGGACCATGAAATCCGAGGTCGAAAGGTGCACTAGGTAGCCCACACACATGGTAAGCCTTGGATTTTGCAAAGGAATTCAATTCGATGAGGTGGCTCCAAAGTCAGGGTGTGGGAGTAAAGAAATGGAGGGGTTATTAGTCTATATTCTTGTGTTGGACAAGGTTAATTTGCGAGCTTTGCATGTGGAGTGAGAAGAGAAATGTGTGGTCCGGAATGGATTTTATGTTGGGAACACCAGGTGGAAAGATGTAGTTTAGAGTGTAAAGGCGCTGACATATGATAACTTTGCTTCTTCGATGTTGGGAGGATTGTCAGCTCACTCCAAGGAAACCATGGGTAGCTAATCATTCACTCTGACATATTTTCTTAGTGATGACTTTTCTCCTTGTGCTATCCTCTTTGGGATTAGCACTAATTCCCCTTGGTTGGTCATCAGTAAAGTAGGCATCGATACTATTGTTGTGGGGGATTTCTGTTTTTGGAACTCTAGGTATTTTGTGTGTAAAGACGAGATGGATTGTGAAGATTGGAGGGATGTGAAGAAGGTATTGAGGCAACATGAGGAGCTCATACATGCCAATACTAATGCCTCTCGACAAATCTCCATCAAGATGGTTGCAAATGAACAAAACAACTCTGCCAATATTGCAAATATCATGCAATTACTTTAGCAACAAACACAAAATATTGAGTCTCTAGAGGTAGAGTGTCGACTTCTTTGAGCTTGTGTCTTTCCACAACAAAAGGACTCCATTTCATTTTCTTCCAACAACCACGAGTGTTAATAACCTGAATAGATATACAAATATAATCACCACAAATTATGAATACACAATAGATCCAAAGAGAAATATAGAAGAATCCACACTATATTATTACCAAACCCTTGAGGTAGGGCAACACCATACAATGGATCCTATTATGGAAGGGATCCTCTCCTATTCACTTGCCTCTTTGAGGGGGCATCCTCCTATTGAGCTACCACTCCAAATACAATAATTCTCTTCATGTCCCATTACATTGCTTGAACCCCTTTATATAATGCTACCATCACCTAAGAACATTCTAGAGGAGGAATCTTCTAGAAGTAGAACCTTCTAAGAAGTCCTCTTACATTTATTATATCTAACTACCATAGTGGGCCTTATTTAATAATATAGTGGACCTAGTCCACCTTACATTGAATGGCCTCCACTATTATCACTATGGGCCCTCTGGGCCCCCTCACTATCTCTCTAGCTACCTTACATTCCATCCCCCTTATGAAAGCGTTGTCCTCAACGCTTGATGTACAACCATATACCAGGGTCCCATGGATAAGTGTGGACCATAGTGCTGAAGTAGACTAGAGAACCAAGGTCCCATTGAGAAATGGAAGCCACCATGTTGAAGTAGTCCAACCACCATTGTAAACCGAGGTCCCATGTCCAAATGCTCATGTGAACTCCACATGGAAGATATCGACACCCAATAACCAACTGAAAATGATGCTCCTAATATTGACACCTATCATGTGGATCCAAATAAGAATATCCAGCCATATAGTGGGAAAGGGTCAACGCTGAATCTGGAAGGAACAATACCATTGTAGAATATGCAGGTTGGACGATGGTAATCATAATTAGCTCTTGATGTGAGACATTGATGTTCTCTACAGAAGGTGGAGTAGAGTCATCAAATAAAATATGGAAGTGGTTGTCATCCCAGAAATGACAACTATCCATATACCAATCATCACAATCAGCATCGAGATCATACCAAGAATATATTTCTTGATTATACTCATCCTTGATGTCCACCATAAGAAATCTCTCATGCATGTTATCCAATGAATCTTGAATACTACGAAAACTATCATTGAGGCCATCTCCAAAGGCATCCAATTTGTCATTCAATGTGTCATACAATTGAGATTTGAATGCTTCAAGAATTTCTTTGAGGGTTTGAGAGGAAATAGCCATCTGATAACCCTATGAACTCTTTGGTCCTGCAGCCATCACGAAAAAACCCAAAAAATAGAACAATAAATTACTGCAGAAAATTGTGGCATTTTCCGGAAAAACCTTGAAAAACTATTGAATTTAAAATTCTCATAACTTCACTTCCTGGACTCCATTTCGGTTGATTTGTTTTTTGAAATTGGGTGAAATTGTGAGAGGAACTCAGATCTATAATTTGTATGGGCAAATTTGGCCTCCAACTTCTACAGAAATAAAAAAATCGCATCGTCGTCCGCGGAAAAAACCCTAAAACATTGCAGATTTTAAAACTTCAATATCTTGACTTCCCGAACTCCGTTTCAGACAATTTGGTTTTTCAACTTGGGTGTTTTTTTGAGAAGAAATCAGATCTACAACCTGTTTCTGCAAATTTTTCACAGAAATATACTGGAAATTTCTGGAATGTCGCGGCCTTCTTTTTTCTTCTCCGAAAAAAAATCTGCAAAAATAAAAAATATTTGCCCACAATGTCTGCCAAGGAAAGTGCTCTAATACCACTTGTTAAGAACTTGAATAGATATACAAATATAATCACCACAAATTATGAATACACAATAGATACAAAGAGCAATATAGAAGAAACCACACTATATTATTACCAAACCCTTGAGGTAGGGCAACACCATACAATGGATCCTATTATGGAAGAGATCCTCTCATGTTCACTTGCCTCTTCGAGGGGGCATCCTCCTATTGAGCTACCGCTCCAAATGCAATACTTCTCTTCATATCGTCCCATTACATTGCTTTGAACCCCTTTATATAATCCTGCAACATTGCTTGAACCCCTTTATATAATCCTACCATCACCTAAGAACATTCTAGAGGAATCTTCTAAAAATAGAACCTTCTAAGAAGTCCTCTTACATTTATTATATCTAATTACTCAATTATTATATCTAACTACCATAGTGGGCCTTATTTAATAATATAGTGGACCTAGTCCACCTTACATTGAATGGTATCCACTATTATCACTATGGGCCCTCTAGGCCCCCTCACTACCTCTCTAGCTACCTTACAATGAGTCTCAGAATTCTCGGTAGGATGGTACTCAAGAAGAGGACACTCTCGAGAGATGCACGAACCCATGGACGTGGAAGATAACGACTCCCCCCCTCAAGGAAGGAAACATAAATCTAGGACAACACCCTCCCATGACTAGTAGATGTTTTTCAGGGTCATTTTTTTGTTAAGGTTGTAATTTGTGGAAATGCATAGAACTTTTGTGTAGAGAAGACTATAAATCTCTATATAACTAGTTTAGAAATATGTTTGGAGATAGAACGCCACTCTAGAACTTTGTATGTTTTTGTTGCTTTGTATGTTTTGTAGTTTTCTTTTTCACAATAATATTCGAATGAATACAAATTATATCTCAATTTAAAAAAAAAACAATTCAAAATTGCAATTTCAACCCCAAAAAATTCTATAACTAAATTCCAAAGTAGATAAACTTAAAAAAAAATCAAAATCATATACCATATAACCTTCTTTGAATAAAAGTATAAATACATTTCATAACCATCTTAAGATGCACATACAAAATATAAATAACCACTAAATATATAGCCATAGTCTAAACGAAATGATTCTTCTCAGACTATATTTTTGGGGGACATTACAACTTTCCAATACATATAGGCTCGAAGTCATTACAACACACTCATTATGAGCTTTATTCATGTCATTATGGGAATTGAACCCAAGTCAGGAGAATAACAATCATTCATCACAACCATCCAAGCTAGTACCCCAAGGGTTTATCAACATGTTGAATCCATTTCTACATTCAGAAATGGATTTTAAACAACAAAAAATAATGATTTCGTGCAGATTTATGTCGCCGATTCCAACGAAAAAAACCATTTCATAGAACCGATAGACAACACCATAAATATATACATTATGTTTATAAAAATATATACCATCATTCAGGTGGGCAGGGGAGGCACTGCCAAAGTTGTTTTGCTGGAAATTATGGTTAGCTCACAATATGGTAATCTTCAAGGAGGAAAGGCATCACCCAAGGTACACAACTATAAAGTCTATTTCTCTTCTTTCGGAACACTTAAAAAGTAGAATTAAAACTCAGGACCAAAAGTTAGATGATTGTGAGCGAGATTGGATAGTCAAAATCAATCTAGATAGTGTTTGTTCTTCTCCCCTTAGAGGAAAAGTCTCTAATCCTCCTTGGGTGATTAGAATGGACTTACATGAATTTGATAAATGTAAAGAATAACAAAAAGAGAATCTATTATTATTTGACGGGGCTTTCAGAAACAACCTAGGGGAGGCAGGTGTGGGGGGAGCCTTCTCGATATCAGAGGAAATCAAATTGCATCCTATGCTTGGGGGCTTGGGGAAGTCTCCAATAACATGGTAGAGGCATACTTTCTTTGGAAATGACTAGACATAAACAAAGGAGAGGGACTCAAATCTATCATCATTTTAGGGGATTCAATGTTAGTGATTAAAGCTATGAGGAGTAGCGATGATCCAACAAACAAGGCTTTGAGCACTCTCATTGTGATAATTCACAAATCCCTTGGATATTTAGATAAGCTAAACTTCTTCCAGATCTCAATGGAGCTCAATGGAATAGCCAATCATTAGGCCAAATTAGTATCCTACCTTTTCCTCGAGCTCATGCTACAAAAGCGGAGAGCTTGGATTCTCCCCCATACCATAATGGTTGTCATATCAATGCAATTAATGTCCATGAGGAGTGGGACAATGAAATCCGAGGTTGACAGGTGCACTAGGTAGCCCACACACATAGTAAGCCTTGGTTTTTGCAAAGGAATTCAATTCGACGGGATGGCTCCAAAGTCGGATGTGGGAGTAAAGCAATGGATGGGTTATTAGTCTATATTCTTGTGTTGGAGAGGGTTAATGTGTGAGCTTTACATGTGGATTTAGAAGAGAACTCTGTGGTCCAGAATGGATTCTATGTTGAGAACACCAGGTGGAAAGGTGTAGTTTAGAGTGTAAAGGTGGCAACATATGATAACTTTGCTTCTTCGATGTTGGGAGGATTGTCAGCTCACTCCAAGGAAACCATGGGTAGCTAGTCATTCACTCTGGCAGATTTTCTCAATGATGATTTTTCTCCTTGTGCTCTCCTCTTTGGGATTAGCACTAATTCCCCTTAGTTGGTCTTTTGTAAAGTAGGCATCGGTACTATTGTTGTGGGGGATTTATGTTTTTGGAACTCTAGGTATTTTGTGTGTAAAGACAAGATGGATTGTGAATATTGGAGGGATGTGAAGAAGGTATTGAGGCAGCATGAGGAGCTCATACATGCCAATACTAATGTCTCTCGACAAAACTCCATCAAGATGGTTGCAAACAAATACAACAACTCTGCCAATATTGCAAATACCATGCAATTACTTTAGCAACAAGCACAAAAGATTGAGGCTCTAGAGGTAGAGTGTCAACTTCTTTGAGCTTGTGTCTTTCCACAACAAAAGGACTCCATTTCCTTTGCTTCCAACAACCGAGTTTCAAAATTCTCGATAGGATGGTACTCAAGAAGATGACACTCTTGAGAGATGCACTAACCCATGGACGTGGAAGATAACGGCTCCCCCCCTCAGGGAAGGAGACATAAATCTAGGACAACGCCCTCCCATGACTGGTAGATGTTTTTCAGGGTCGTTTTTTGGTTAAGGTTGTAATTTGTAGAAATGTATGGAACTTTTGTGTAGGAAAGACTATAGACCTCTATATAACTAGTTTAGAAATATGTATGGAGATAGAACACTACTCTAGAACTTTGTATGTTTTGTAGTTTGCTTTTGCACAATAATATTTCAATGAATATAAATTCTATATCAATTTGAAAAAAAACAATTTAAAATTGCAATTTCAACCCCAAGAAATTCTATAACTAAATTCCAAAGCACATAAACTTAAAAAAAAATCAAAATCATAGACCATATAACCTTTTTTTGAATAAAAGTATAAATACATTTCATAAGATGCATATACAAAATATAAATAACCACTAAATATATAGCCATAGTCTAAACCAAATGGCCAGGGACATTTGTCAGAAATATGACGAGAAATTGTTAGAGCCGTAGATTTGAGTGATTATTTCTGTGTAATCCAAGTGCTCCATGGATTTATCAGCATGCAGAATCCATTTCTACATTCAGAAATGGATTTTAAACAACAAAAAATAGTGATTTCATGATCCACATATTTGAGTGATTATTTCGGTGTAATCCAAGTGCCCCAAAGGTTTATCAACATGCCGAATCCATTTCTACATTCAGAAATGGATTTTAAACAACAAAAAATAGTGATTTCATGCAGATCCACAGATTTGAGTGATTATTTTTGTGTAATCTAAGTGCCCCAAGGGTTTATCAGCATGTTGAATCCATTTCTACATTCAAAAATAGATTTTAAACAACAAAAAATAGTGATTTCATGCAGATCCACAGATGTGAGTGATTATTTTTGTGTAATCTATGTGCCTCAAAGGGTTTATCAGCATGTCGAATCCATTTCTACATTCAAAAATAGATTTTAAACAACAAAAAATAGTGATTTCATGCAGATTTATGTTGCAGAATTCCAACCAAAAAAACCATTTCATAAAACCGTCAGAGAACACCATAAATATATACGTTATGTTTATAAAAGTATATACCATCATTAATAGTATACGTCTCGGTGCTTTTTTTATCATCCGGACCTGCCTTTGACCCGCTTTTCAACCTGACACAGGTAGGCAGGCAGGCAGCCAGGCTGGGTCCGAATTGTCCAAGCAAAGATGTCTCATAGATGTTCACGTGGTATAACAGACAGAGCACAGCTTTTACGCCAAAAGACAGAGAGAGTGGATGGAGACTAGACGCCCCGTTGTTCGAACCCTTGACCGCAGAGAGAATCTAACAATTAACAGACTTGAGTGTCGGTGGCACGCATGGACATCAAAATTACAATACATGCATGGGTGACAGGGCGCCGGAATCGGAGCCGGCGCCTCTGATCCCGGGATACGAGACGAGAAGAGAAGGTGGCTTGAAACGCAAGTCAGCCAGAGTGAAGAGAAGGGCGGATAGCGGCTGCTTTTCAAATGCTTTTGTCTCTGTCAGTGCCCAAGATTAGCAAAGTAATAATAGCAGTCCCTTGCTCTTTGTTGGGGCTGCCACCTTTTTGTCGCAGTGTAAGAAAAAAAAGGTGGCAAACACTCGTCCACTCTTTGACTTATTCAATTTCTTTTGATTCTCCTCTAGTCGGAATAATGATTAGGGACCTCGTGACGAAAGGCTGTATTGTACCATTTGACCTATTATTTTGCGTGTATTTTCTCGGTATTTGCTGGAAATCGGTACAGCCCTAGGCTGAGGTTTCTATAGGGTACGTAGGCTGCAGATAAGGGAATCTATTTTTCATCATGACTTCTTGGAAGGTACCTGCCGCACTTGATTCCTGGCATGCCTTTGGATACCCTCCATTGGAAGGACGTGTGTCATTAGTAAATGGACTAGCATTCCAAGAGAGGTGTGGAAATCGAGGCCCACTGGAATTATTCCCATTTTTACTCCAGTGGAAAGTTGCACCGAGCTGGTGCTGGTGATGAGTAGTTTGTATCTACGAGGAGACCAGAAATGACTTCTCCCGTCTACCGTGCATGACGAGAATTAACAGAGCTTTATTAGTCAATTCACAGTGTTAAATTCGTATATAAAATAAAATGCAATTGAACGAGAAAAAGATTCCCACGTTTGGTTGATTTTAAATTTATTATGTGTTTCTGTTATGATCACATACATCGTTATCAACCAGTGTCACATTGAGTTGATTTGTGGGGGAAGGTAGTGGAGCGTGGCAACTTTGAACTTCACATGGAATGGAATTTAAGTAGGCTAACTTGGAAGTAATTTTCATTTAGATTCTGCTTTTCAGGTAAAAAAATGAAGTTGAATCTGGCCAAATTTTCAGTGGTATTTTGAGTTTTGTATGGATTAAAGTTCATGCATTTCAAAACCTTATCTTCAGATTACTACCTCACCAATTCCAGATGCTCAGAGAAATAGAATTAGATCTAGAGTTTAATTTAAAAATAGATAGCTAGAAAACCTACAGGAAAAGTAACTTCTGAGAAAAGATTGCTCCCAAATTACCTCAGTCCCAATGGAATCTATGTGAAAAATGCGATTATGATATTTAAGTAGTGAAAATTGTCATTTCAACCATTCTTCATTCGATCAACTTTTAAGAGATATTTAGTTATTTCTAAAAGGGATTTCTTACCATTTACAACAAAAGCATAAAGTAGCCAATTTTTTCAGGTTGAGAAAAAAAAAAGTGTTAAGATAGATTTTATTTTTCCCAAAATTATTTTTTGCTTTATTTTTGTATTTATTATATATTTTTGTAATTTTTATAAACATTATTATTATTATGATTTGTAAGTTAAATTTTTGTATTATCTTCTAAGAGCAAAATAAAGTACATTCATAGTGTTTTTGTGCTTCAATTGTCAACAGAGGAAATTAACTCAAGCCTAAGACCACTCAAAATATAGAGTTGTTTTCCACGGGCCAAAAATTAAGAATGCTCTACAAAACATTAACTACAAAACAATTGGAACTGTGGCTAAAGAAAAACCATTTGAGTAGAGGGGTGGTCCTTGGTCGAGGCAAGGGAGATTAGTCTTGTGGGTTGTCCATTGGACCAAGAGTGGGAATGCTCTACAATTTTCAGGACATAATTCAAAACATTAACTACAAAACAAGATTGGAACCTGTAGCTAAGACATAATTCAAAACATTAACTACAAAACAAGATTGGAACCTGTAGCTAAGAAAAAAAACCAGCGTTTCAGTAGAGGGTGGTCACTTAGTCGAACGAGAGGTCGAGTCTTCTGACGGGTTGTCCATTGGGTGTTGCTGAAGAGGAGTGAGCCATTTTGGAATGATGACGGTGTGACTTGGCATCTCTTGGGCATGTTGGCGTTGCAAAGGGTGGAGCATATATTTATCAACAAATTGACCTTTTGGTCAAACATTTACATCTTGTACCTTTAATCTGCTTGCTCACTTTGAATCTCAAAGATTAACCTCAAGTGGTCGTCCTTCAGTTGGGCATTCCCTAGCTCTGCCTATGAATTGCTATATGTCGCGTCAATCTAAGAATGTGAGGAGGAGTCACAGTAACCTCACAGTAACCTTGAGGACTTCCTTCTACCTTAGACGAAGGCTTGTTATGCAGAGGAGGAACTAGAATTAGCTTGTGAGCTTCAATCGTTGGCTCATCCCCAAGCTCATACCATTAAACCATACAACCCCAAATCATGAAATAGAGTTAAGATATATTTTATTTTTTTCAAGAAATTTTTATTTTTGCTTTATTATATATTATTGTAAATTTTTTTTATAAACATTATTATTATTATTATTATTTGTAAGTTAATCTTCTAAGAGCAAAATAAAGTACATTCATAGTGTCTTTGTGCTTCAATAGCCAATAGAGGAAACCAACTCAAGCCCAAAACCAGTTAAAATATAGAGTTGTCCTCCACTAGCCAAAAAATAAGAATGCTCTATAATTTTCCCCAGACATAATTCAAAACATTAACTACAAATCATTAATTAAGATAGAGTTGAGATAGATTTTATTTTTTTAAAGAAGTTTTTATTTTTGCTTTATTTTGTATTTATTATATATTTTTGTAATTTTTTTATAAACATTATTATTATTATTATTATTTATAAGTTAGAACTTTGTATTATCTTCTAAGAGAAAAATAAAGTACATTCATAGTGTCTTTGTGCTTCAATCGCTAACAGAGGAAACCAACTCAAGCCCAAAACCAGTCAAAATATAGAGCTGTCCTCCACGGGCCAAAAATTAAGAATGCTCTATAATTTTCCCAGACATAATTCAAAACATTAACTACAAAACAAGATTGGAACCTGTAGCTAAGAAAAAAACCCAACATTTGAGCAGAGGGTGGTCACTTAGCCGAACGAGAGGCCAAGTCTTCTGACGGGTTGTCCATTGGGTGCTGCTGAAGAGGAGTAGGCCATTTTGGAATGATTACGGTGCAACTTGACATCTCCTGGGCATGCTGGCGTTGCTGAGGGCTGGAGCGGATATTTATCAACAAATTGACCATTTGGTCAAACATTTACATCTTGTACCTTTGACATGCTTGCTCACTTTGAATCTCAAAGATTAACCTCAAGTGGTCCTTCTTCAGTTAGGCATTCCCTAGCTCTGCCTATGAACTACTATCTGTCACGTCAGTCTGAGGATGTGAGGAGGAGTCACAGGGACCTTGGGGGACAGGGGCACTTCCTTTTACCTTAGACGAAGGCTTGTTCTGCGGAGGAGGAACTGGAATTAGCTTGTCAGCTTCAATCGTTGGCTCATCCCCAAGCTCATACCATTAAACCATACAACCCCAAATCATGAAATAGAGTTCAGATAGATTTTATTTTTTTCAAGAAATTTTTATTTTGTATTTATTATATATTTTTGTAATTTTTTTTTATAAACATTATTATTATTATTATTTGTAAGTTAGAACTTTGTATTATCTTCTAAGAGAAAACTAAAGTACATTCATAGTGTCTTTGTGCTTCAATCGCCAACAAAGGAAACCAACTCAAGCCCAAAACCAGTCAAAATATAGAGTTGTCCTCCACGGGCCAAAAATTAAGAATGCTCTATAATTTTTCCAGACATAATTCAAAACATTAACTACAAATCATTAATTAAGATAGATTTTATTTTTTTCAAGAAATTTTTATTTTTGCTTTATTTTGTATTATTATATATTTTTGTAATTTTTTTTATAAACATTATTATTATTATTATTTGTAAGTTAGAACTTTGTATTATCTTCTAAGAGCAAAATACAATACATTCATAGTGTCTTTGTGCTTCAATCGCCAACAGAGGAAACCAACTCAAGCCCAAAATTGGTCAAAATATAGAGTTGTCCTCCACGGGCCAAAAATTAAGAATGCTCTATAATTTTCCCAGACATAATTCAAAACATTAACTACAAAACAAGATTGGAACCTGTAGCTAAGAAAAAAACCCAACATTTGAGCAGAGGGTGGTCACTTAGTCGAACGAGAGGCCGAGTCTTCTGACGAGTTGTCCATTGAGTGCTGCTGAAGAGGAGTAGGCCATTTTGGAATGATGACGGTGCAACTTGACATCTCCTGGGCATGTTGGCGTTGCAGAGGGTTGGAGCAGATATTTATCAACAAATTGACCTTTTGGTCAAACATTTACATCTTGTACCTTTGATCTGCTTGCTCACTTTGAATCTCAAATATTAACCTCAAGTGGTCCTCCTTCAGTTGGGCATTCCCTAGCTCTACCTATGAATTGCTATCTATCGTGTCAGTCTGAGGATGTGAGGAGGGGTCACAAGAACCTTGGGGGACAGGGGCACTTCCTTCTACCTTAGACGAAGGCTTGTTCTGCGGAGGAGGAACTGGAATTAGCTTGTCAACTTCAATCGTTGGCTCATCCCCAAGCTCATACCATTAAACCATACAACCCCAAATCATGGCGTCGTCCAAAGTCTCCTTCAAATTCTTCCTGTCGACGAAGGGAGCCAAATTTCCTTGTGGCTCGACTACCTCGGTCACCATGTTGTCGGACTTGCTAATCGTGTCACTGGTTGAGGATGTTGGACTTCCTCGCTGGACATCAAATCTTCTAAAGGAACCTGAACCCCTATGCACTCTGTCTCATTCGCGGACATGAGACATGATGAAGAAGAGAATGCCCATAACTTGGGAAAGGGGGCCGAACAATCGTGTCACCAATAGGAAGAGAGGTGTGATAGGCGACCAAACCAAACACAAGAAAGAATGAAAATGGAGCCCATCAACCTGCATCACTGTCAATTAAACCACATGCTCCCACCTTTGCATGCTAGACATATTTACTATCGACACAAGTGAGTTATTACTACCTTTCCCTTCAACAGTACCAAGAATCAATGCTCCATCCATTCTCCCATGCAACAAGGAGAATATCAACTTAATGACTAGGGAAGGATAGTTAAGCTAGGCTTCGTCCACTTGTCCCTCTTAGAGCGCGGGTTGCCAAGTGTTGAAGCGTACACTCGCTAGATTGATCATCGTATGGACCTTCGTATCACCCCATCCAGGGTTTTTTTTTATAAACATTATTAACTAATACTACCTTATTGAATTGATTTGCATGGAAAGTAGTGCAACATTGTGTGTTTAACTTTTCAATGTCTCATGAACATGTCTAAAGGATCGTTCATACACAACTTAAATCATAAAATTTCTAAAATTTATGTCAATTTCTTAACCGATTTATAATCAAATAAATAATCCTTTTATTATAAAATAAATTAGAAAATTGCTACTTCATTGTACTTTGAATGTGTAAACTTGTTTTATAAATAAACGTGGATTGTTCGAAACATAACATTTAATTTTTATGACCCCTAGCATAGACCTTCAATTTTACAAATCTTACGAGACTGATTTATAGTTTTCATTTTCTCTCTTTTACAAACCATTGTAGATCTATCTTAAACCCGAATCTTTCAAACATTGAGAGGGATCTTTCAAACATTGTTATAGGTGGCTCTCTTTGGGAGGTAGATATATCTTAGTAAAATCAATGTTGGAAGGACAACCAGTTTACTGGATGTCGATGGAGGCAATTCCACGCTTGGTACTTTGCAAGATCAGGAAAATGATGTTTCATTTCCTCTGGAATGGTCATAATGATTCCCAACATTATCACCTCTATAGATGGGATATTCTGTCTAGACCAAAGAAATTTGGTGGGTGGGGGTTGCATAATCTTGGTCTATTCAACTTGGATTTGAATGCAAATACTCTATAGAGAGTGATGACTCGGGAAGGTATTTGTCATAGAGTTATTCTGAACAAATACTTGCCAAGTAGTACTGTCATCAATTGGTTCTGATTGGCAAATCATTTACATCACTCAACTTCTAGAATGTGGTCCAGTCTTATCCGATTTGTTCATGTGTTAACTCATTGGCTTAGCTGGCGCCCGGGTACGGGTCAATTCATTTTGATTGGTAGAGATAGGATCCTAGGCTTAGGTGAAAAATCATTTCTCTCAGACAATCTTATCACTCATCTGAATCAACAGAGCATTGTGGTTTTAAGACAAGTCTCGAAAGCTCGTGATCCTACTAACTTGGCAGAGCAGTGGTTAAACATTGCGGATTTGAGACTATCCGATACTTTATCTTCAGAATGGGATGGCTTTGTTAAAGAACTTCAGGGAGCGAGTGTTTCACTCTTTGATTTTAACGATACACTTCTATGGACGGGGGGTGATGCTTCTGAAAAAATCAGTGTGAAAAATATATACTCAGCGCTCATATCAACCCAAGATCTTCCGAAGTGGTAGGGATGGAAGGTGAATATTTGGAAATGGAAACTTCATTTGAAAATAAAATTATTTTTATGGATGGCGGCTACAAACAAGATTTGACTTGGGACATCCTTCAAAAGTAGGGTTGGTAAGGCCTAGGTATGTGCATTTTATGCAATCTCGGTATAGAAGACAATAATCACCTGTTTCTACATTGTATATTTACTCAAAAGGTATGGTCCGGATTATTATTGTTATTAAAAATAAAAAAATCATGGGCAGGCCCCACACTGTCGTACTGTATAGAGGAGTGGGCATAGGATAAAATAGTTTCAAAAAAATTGGTGGCCTACACTTGTTGGTTTATCTGGCTAGAGAGAAATAAAGCCATATTTGAAGACAAATCTCCTTCGGTCGGGGATGTGGTTTACAATATCCTTGGCACTCATAACATAATCATTTCTTCTCCAAAATTAAAAGCCACGAAAACTTGCACTATTACTCAGATGGATGGATACACCCTTGCTTACTTTGACGGAGCTTCCATTTCAGGTGGCGGGATATGCGGCGTTGGGGGTGTCATAAAACGACCATATTCAAAGGTTCACAGGTGGTTTATAAATTGTGAGGAAGGTTCAAATACAAAGGGCGAGCTCATGGGTGTATGGGCAACTCTATATTTTGCAAAGCAGTGGAATATTCAAAAGATTCAGATATTGGGGGATTCAAAAGTGGTGATTGACTAGTTAAATCAGAGTGGAAAGTTACAGGCCATAGACATTGAAGGTTGGAAACTCAGAATGAAGGATTTGGCGACATATTTTCTAGGAATCAACTTTCAACACATTTTACGGGAATTCAATAAGGAAGCTGACGATCTATCCAAACAAGCGCTTCTGGCTCCAAAAGGAAGATTATCCTTCTTCGCTTGGGATAAGGGAATGGCAGGGCCTATTTCCATCATAAATCTCTTATAGGCTTCTTGGGCTTGTGCTGTTTTTTATCAGTTTTTTGTAATGACTTTAGAACTTGAGGGTTTTGACAATGTCATTATGTTATGATGGTCTATCTGTTTGATATGGTGTAGTGACCCTGTTGGGATAGAAATATAGAAGTGGACAGTATGTTTTAGATCTTATTTTGATAAGAACAGTTTGATGTAGTTGATGAGATAACTCTGATATCCTAGAAAAGTATTTTTGCTATGTAAAATAAATTTATACTGTAATATAATTTTGTGCGAATTTTCTATTGGAAAAAGAGAGGAATCCAATTTAATAGAGTGGACTTTATTTTTATTATTGTTATTTATTATTTTTATTATTATTAATTGTTATCTAACATAACATAAAACTAATGCCTCAACATCCCATACTAAACTAGAGAGCACCTCGCTATTCTCAATACAATAAAACAAACTTTACCATAATAATTTATAGTTTTCCTTAAAAAAAATATAAAAAATATATAAATAAGAAAAGCGACTTCCCGACACTTTCCTTTTTAAGTAACACAAATAACATAATCTAAAATATTTTAGTGGATAAAATGGTCAAAATTTATGAATCTTATTTAAATCCAAAAATATTACACTACATAGTAAACTATATGGATATGTTTTCTATTAATATATAAATATTAAATAAACCAACTATATGTTTGTCAATGATTCTCTTTACAGTATAATAACGATAACAAATTTTATAAAAAAATTGCATAACCTTAAGTTTTTTTACGGTTCTCATTCTCGATTTTGCTTTGATTGTGCCCACAACAAACTTGTATTATAATTTCACATGGAATAATTCACCAAACACCATATTTCACCAACACTACATAAAATATTAATATCAACACCAAGCTAATAAAGAAAAGGATTGGGACAGTAACCAAAAATTACCTCCTTCGAGATATTTATTAATGTTTTTGTTTTATTTTTTAATTTGGTATCTTATTCTAAAGAGATATTCTACGATATTCTAAAGAGATGTCATTATATTATATGAGAGATATTCCTTAAAAAAAACTTTAGACGTTCAAGTACTAACCCATCATTTTTTTTTTCTTAATTTATTAAAATGAACATCATTTGGAAACTTCCAACAAGAATAACAAAACTTAACACGGGAAAAATAATTCAGTAGAATTAGCTTTGAATATGTTTAAGATGGATACGGATGTTCTTTCCTTCTTTATATTCTCAAATTTAAGTTATTTTCTATGATTTAATTACTCACTTGGTTAGCTCAATTTCCACTATATTGTTTTCTCTGTGTTTTCTCTATAAGTATTCTTGAAGGAGAATTTTGAGCATGAGGTCTTGAGTTCTTGTATTGAGGGAATGGAATCTTATAGGGGAAGGTTTTGATTTCTATAATAATCAATGATTCCACTTCATCATCAATTTTGAATTCCCAAATATTTGAATGCTCTTTATATGTTATTCCTTTGTCAATGTCAATAATAATAGGAAAATTACTCTTAGTTTTTCCATGTTATTAGTGTTTATTCCTAACCCATAGAAGAAGGTGATTTGAACCTCACTAACTCCATAGGGTCTCAAATTATCCTTGGAGGCTTCATAAAAAGAAAACCAAGTATAGTTGTTGTCATTAGATACCTCAATGATTTCTCCTTGTTTTTTTTTTTATCTTGACTCTTGGTAAATTGTAACATCCCCACTATAATCCCCAGTGTAATTAATGTATAATGTAGATACGAATGTGGCTATGGCCAAGCGATGTAATATGTGAAATGTATTTTCTGATTTTAATAAAAATAATGTGATGCCAACTATTGGGAATATGGATAGAGATGGGGGGTTTATTAATCCACAAGAGAGGGGGATGCCTAGGGAGTGTCTAAGAGAGGCCCAAAGGGGGGGAATTAATTGTGGGTATTATTTTTAACCCATATTTCTGAATTTTATTATCTTTTGGGTCAACCATATATTTTTTGTTTGAGTGTATGAGGGCCCAATCATTGATTATCTGTCAGAAGGTGGGTCTAGAAGTCACATATCATAGTTATTGGAAGGATGAGGCTGAAGTACAATCAACATTTGGTAGAGTGAGCAGTCAACTATCCTCGAAAAATAAAGGAAATTTGTATGTGGGGATTAGGCAGTTTTTTCACATTCAGTCTTGGCATGAACAACAATGGGAGAGAAGAAAAGAGAGCACAAGAGCTAGAATAGGAAGGTTCGACGAATTCTAGAGCATGTTGGAGCGTTTTTGGAGCGTTCTGGAGATGGAAGTTGAAGAGACAGGTTGTCAGGCATGAAGAATGAACTCCTGAGTGAGTTGCATTGCAAGAACAAGTGTTTGTTGTTGGTTGTTGGTAATTTTCCTGTCAGTGAGCTCTCTTGAGTTACCAACATAGAGATTCCTGGTTACATGTGCCAAAGAGACCTTGATAAATGAATGGGATGCTCGATAGACTAAGAGCAATGCAGGGGTACATTCATTAGGTTGGGCGGGTCAAGAGGAAGAGAGTTGGAGGAAAATCGAGATAGTTGTAGGAGAATACCAATGGTTTGTAGGCTATTTAGTTGTGAGTGGACTGTGAGAGGCACCCTTGTCTTGTGGATTCCTAGCCCCAACTTGGGGGTTCCTTGTTGTTGATATTTGGAACAACAAGTCTTTGGTTGGGTGGAACATCTTTCCCAAGCAGATGGTTGCACAAAATTTCTCTTAAAGATAAGCGTTTATCTATTTTTCTGCATTATCTTATGAGTTCATGGCTGTGCATTTTACTCTGTGAATGAGAATGGTTTAATGTGTTGTTATAGATGATCTATTAGCTACATTCATGTGCATTTAGAATGATGTAGATGTATTTAATTATGGGTATCACAATCTAGTTAATCATGTGTATAAATGGTGGTTGGTAAGCTACAAGAAATGAATTAGCAAGATTTATTTTTTATGTGTATTCTGCATAGTAATGTTCCTTCTTTAAGTCAGGGATGTTACAGATTTGTATTAGAGCTCCGGGTTCAGATATTGAGCCTGCATGGTCCAGACTCAACATGCAGAAGACAAATTTGCATAAATAAAGATCAAAGGGAGTTCACAATTATTTTTGTCAAATTACTCTAGTGAAATCGAGAAAGAAATTCAAGAGGAGTTTGAGATAATTTATCTTAGGGGGTTAACATCCCCAAATTTAACCTCAGCTTTGAAATTTCTAGGCCAGGAATTGGCCAGATTTATGAATTGCTTGGTAGCCATGGTGAAATTGGGTAAAAATCCCTAATTTCTTAGTGAATTCAGGAGGAATTCATGCCCATAAATGTCTGAGGGTCGAGCTTGATGGGAATTGGCTAAGCGCAAGGTCCAATTTGGACATAGTTTGAGATAATTTATCTTAGGGGGTTAAAATCCCCAAATTTAACCTCGGCTTGGGAATTTCTAGGCCAGGAATTGGCCAGATTTATGAATTGGTTGGTAGCCATGGTGAAATTGGGTAAAAATCCATAATTTATTAGTGAATTAAGGAGGAATTGATGCCCATAAATGTCTGAGGGTTGAGCTTGATGGGAATTGGCTAAGTGCAGGGTCCAATTTGGCCATAGGAAGCTTAATTTTAGAGCTTCCATGGTGGCCTGTGCTGAAATTTGGAAATTATGCAATTTTGGAAAAATTCAAAATTTGGGAAATTTTGGGTAGTTTTCCATACATGAAATCAACACTGACGTGGAGGCAATGTGGAAGTGGTGATGTGGACCACCATGGTGACAGGTCCATAGTGGTTGTCGGTGGCCGGTCTGGTGGTGAGATGGCATGCCACGATGGTGAGGTGGTAGACCGGTGTGGTGGGGTGACAGACCGTGGTATCGAACAAAACCATTGGTGGTATCTCATGCCGGGAAGAGTGGTTTTGAAATAGCCCCTGGTGATGCAAAACCAATTAAAACATGCCACGTATCATGGGTAAAAACCGTTATTGCATCGTTAAGTGTCATTAACCTCCAAGCAACTTCACCATGCAAAATGAACCACAAATTTCGATCTTTTGATCATCTTAGACATTAGATCTGGGAGTTGGCAGGTCCATGGTGGTGGGGTGGCAGGGTCGATAGTGTGTGTGGCGAGCTCAGGGATGACGTGGGTTCCACATAGGCGAGGTGGTATTGGGCAATACAATAAGCGGTATCACATGGAAGTAAGGCGGTTTCACGGAAGGCGCTTGGCGATGCGAAGCCAACAGGAGGACACCATGTAGCACGAGAGAAAACCTCTATTGAATTGCGAAGGGCTATTAAAACTCGCACAAGTTGTTGATGAGAAATTATCAAGGGTTGTTGATCGTCCCTCGATCTCCACCGTTAGATATGCGGGTATTGTTATCGGGCTAATTGTTAAGTGCGGACACAAATCAATCCCCCTAGCTTCACAACGAAACTAGAACAAAACAAGATAATATACTACTCTTTCCTTAGATTTCAATTATCAAATAAGAAGTGGATCTTGGACATACCTTTTAAATATTGAAGATCCAACTTCGCTAATGTAATCCAAGCTTCGTCGCGAGGCTTATGGAGAAATATATGCAAATAAACAAAAGACAACGAAGACAAGAATAACAGAGTCTATTTGACATTAAACTATGTACGTGATCAAGGAATCATAAAATATGAACAAATAACATTCATATAGGAAAGAAAAGTATATTTGTATTAAAGAATGTGGAAGAAAGATACAACCCGATGCCTTGATGTTGTCAGGTCCCTTCCAATAGTTCCTTGCTTCCCACACACTTCTTGCTCCAAGGATTCTGAGACCATGGATATGATAGCTACTCACAATCTATCTTGACAAAGCAAAACTCAAATCCACTCTAACCAATCTAACAATCTCAAGCCAAAACAACTTAGCTTAATCCAACTAACCTTCTCTATGAGAGCTCCTCTCCTTTTATAAGCTGAAGAGGATAAGGTGAGGAGGTTAGGATGATCCCACTAAATCATGAAAGTGAGTAAGATCCAAACCATTCAGAGGCCACCTAACCATAGAAGCTTCTCCTTCTAGAAACATCAAGAAGATTCTTGTTTTTCCCACGTACAGGAATTTTCGTACCCTAGGCCTAGCTATAAACAGCACAAACGAAAACTCCATAGCCTGGCTATATAGAGAGAAAGATTGTGGAAATAAATTTCCTCACTTACGTGTATGGTGCAAACTTGCGAAAATCCTCTCTAATAGGGGTTTTACAAAGGAAAATACAACTTCTTTCTCCCTAGGGAAGAAGTTCTTCTCCCTTCTTTCTTCAGAAATTGAGTATACCTCTAAAGAAACATAGGTTTACATCATTAGCATCATAAGATTTTGTTAAAAATAATGTATGACTCTAAAGTATGAATTTAGAGCGATCAAATACTTTGTCGAGTGTGAGGCAAAGAACATCATCAGTCTGAAACCTTCCATTATTAAAGAAATACAGTACAATAACATATGTATCATCATTTGAGGTAGGCATTCCCATACTCATAATACAAATGACCGTCATAAATTCCGACATACAAAGATCCATGTCAAATGCAGAGCGGAGTCATGGCCGCAAACGCTACATTGTGGATCCATGCCATTATGACTCAAATCACGAACATAGCCACCAAAAATACCGCGTGGATCTATGTGTTAAAGACTCAAATTTGAACATATCCAGTATACAATAGGTCTATACCTTGATTACAAATGAATATACTTGAACGTAATCTGAATCTATCAAAAAAGATCTGGGGTCTTCATCTCTACTCACTATGGTACAAATCTACAATAAATATTGATTCTGAAATTGTTGAGATAAAACATGGTAGAAACCACTTGATTACGGTCAATGAGGTAAACCATGTAACAGTCAGGGAAATCATCAGTATGTCAATCAGTCCCAAGTACGCTAATTACACAATCCAATGGGTCGCAGACTAATGAGTTGAAAGTCGAGCCTGGTAGATCTCGATCAGGGTCAATAATGAAAACCCATTGTCAGCTGAAACGCCATTGAGGCATACCAGTTCCAAGGCACCAGTGGTTTCTAAGTCTAATTCACGGATAATGATTTGAAACGAGGGAAGCTTGACTCGTCATGGGAGGGCTTTAATGTATCCCCATCAATGACACAAAGCAAAATATTTGAGTTAGATCATAGTAACAAGTGATTTGGGATTGACTCAGGGATAGCCCGGCATAATGAAACTTAAGGACTATAAAAATGAGTGGGCCCATGGTGAAGGCACTACAGGTTCAAAGTCTCTTTGAACATGTTGACGACACAACAACTATCTTGGATACACAGACTCAACGAAGGGACCACATACCAATTTGTAATCTTATAAAGGAGTATGATCAATAGACAAACCAATTTGTAATCTTATAAAGGAGTATGATCAATAGACAAGTGGATTTTCCAACCTAGACACAACGCGAGTGAAAGGGCGTCATGTTCAAAAGTGAATCTTCCATAGAATACAGTTTTAAATACATTTCTTTCCCAATTCCCCCCCCACCATTTCTGGCGAGTACCTCTTTATTTTTACACAGGCTTGAAGAGGATAACATATGCTTGAAATGTAAGCTCATCCTTCGGATGAGTCCCTTGGAGTACTTTTAACAAACCCTAAGAAGGAGTGGTTCGGTCCCATGTGGGCCTTTTGATGTTTGTTTAACGAGTCCAACGATAGTAAACTTGGGGTTTTTTCATGTTTAGAGAGTCTGAAAAGCACTTAAAGAGAACTCTCTGAGTTCCTTTTTCATAAAGTAGTCTGATGAGACCGAAAAAGAGATAAACTATCGCTCAATAGATGTTTTCTTCAAATACTTTTACGAGTGTGAAAAGAACAAGGTTGCTCGACAATCTTTTCATGTTCAAAGAATCTAAAAATATCTTAGAGGGAACTCCAGGGGGTTCCTTTTTCGTATAACCTTTACGAGTCCAAAAAAGTGATAAAAGCTTACTCGGTTACATTCTTAGGTATTTACGAGCACGAGAAAGAACAAATACTGAGCTCAGGATTGTTTTCATTTTTACACAAGCTTAAAACAAAACAAAACTATGCTTGGGATAGATTTTATTTTTACACAAGCTTAAAAATAGCCAAAACTATGCTTGGACCTGGTTTCATTTTTACATAAGCTTGAACTAGAGGAAACTATGCTTGAGGTAGGTGGTTTCATTTTTACAAAAGCTTGAACCAAAGAAAACTATGCTTGTGACTTCCCAACACATAACATAGGGATGGTTGGTACTTAGCCCTCGACTTAAGAAACTAGCAGCTTTAACTTCAACATGAAGTCCAGAGGATAAAAGCATTGCTCCCCAAGCTTCAGTTCGTCCAACGACACAGGAGGACGAAAATAAGCTTCAAATACTATACATAACGAAGTACTTGACTCAATCGAAGAGGGGGAAAAACTATTTCATTTTTTAATGAGATTGACACAGGAACAAGAACTATGCTCAAGAATCTAGGTTCAATCCCTAGACCTCTGTTTCATTTTTTAACGAGGTTTCCATAGAGACGAAAAAATATCCTCATAACTAGTTTCATTTTTTAACAAGCTTGAAATCAGAAAACCATGCTCAAGAATATAGGTTCAATACCCAGACCTCTGTTTCATTTTTTAACGAGCTTGACATAGAAACAAGAACTATGCTCTTAACCTCTGTTTCATTTTTTAACGAGGTTGCCACAGAGACACAAAAACTATCCTCGTAATTGATTTCATTTTTTAATGAGCTTGAAAGTAGAAAACCATGCTCAAAGTTGGTTTCATTTTTTAATGAGCTTGAAATCAAGAAACCATGCTCATCCCTGGTTTCATTTTTTAATGATCTTGAAATTAGAAAAGCATGCTCAACACTGGTTTCATTTTTTAATGAGTTTGAAATCAGAAAAGAATGCTCAATGTTGGTTTCAATTTTTAATGAGCTTGAAATCAGAAAACCATGCTCAACACTCTTCTTGATCATGGATTCCAAGAAGACAATGCTCTGGAAGGACACCATGTCAAGGGACAAAATTCGTTCATGGATTCCAAGAGATCTTCACTCGATGGAAGAACAACACTTTGGAAGGACACCATGTCGAGGGCCACGATAGGGGCAAGGAGATCAGGCTCCAATAGCCCTACCGAAGAGATTGCCATGTCAACTATCGGATCCAAGTCATAAGGGAGTGAGCTTGTAGTGAGAGGCTAATCTACATCGACAACTAAAGGCATGGGAGACAATGCCACATAATTGACCTGTGGCAGGGGTGATACTGTCTGCATATAAGAACCATTTAGGGAGGTAATCTAGTCAGTACTGATGAATGAAAGTTGATTGATAGTCACAATTCTTCCATTGTGAGGGAAAGATATCACACGAAAAAGAGTGGACACAATAGCTTTCATGGCATATACATAATCCCACCCAAGGAGTAAAGAGAAATCCAAGGGGTATTGGACTACTATGACATCAATAAAGACAATTTTCCCTCCCAAAGTTATAGGAAACTGAGGAAGGGTCCCTAAAGGTTAACTGGTTCTTCTGTTAAAAGCTAAAAGATTCAACGTAACTAGCACAAGCTGAGGACAACCCAAAGCCTGCCAAGCAATAGAGGACAAAATACTAACAGACGCACCTTCATCTATCAACGTCTGAGGAACATCCCGACCACAAACCTATACTATAATCTGGAAAGGAATTTGAGAGGGGAGACAAGGTCCAGTTAGCACACCCCAATCAAAAAGGATGGCCTCATTACTTGGAGGGGGTTCCACGGGAGTATGAGGAATGCCCACCATCACGGTAGATTCTGTATAACTGAGAAAAACATGGACAGTATCACGTTTACTCTCTAGAGGGAGAGTAGGATCGACTGATAATGACGTCAAATCGACCACTTGGGTTCCATTCTCCAAGGGGAGAATGGGGTCGATAGGTGGAAACGAATCAACTGCTTGGGTTTCAATCTCTGGCGGGAGAGTGGGATTGACCAAGAATGGGATTGGATCAACCACTTTGTCAACTAGTTCAACTAAGGAAGTGACCAAATTGACTACATGATCAACCAAAATGACCGATGAAGGGGCCGGATCGATCATTTCATCAACTACAGGTGGGTCGAGAGTAAGCTTGCGATAAGAAGCTGGAAGTTGGGGCTATGAAACAATCATGTCTTCAAGTAATTTTGAGGCTTTGTCCATACGAGGGAAAAGGTGAGTTAGATGACTCCCTTTGCATAACATACACGGGAACTTGACTCTACTTTTCTTCTGCCCAACGATATCTTGACTATTTGACGGGAGGTCATCGACATGTTGTTTAGAGATTGACGACATGGGTTGGTGAGGTCGTGTAGACCATGCTTATATAACCTTGGATAGACCAAGGCAATCCTTAAGAATATGTCTACCCTTACAAAGCCTGGAAGGGTACTTGGGCTTACGGGTTGTTTGGGTGATCTTGGTATCATCAACACTCTCAACACGATTATCAGTAACTGGCTTTTTTCCAACATGTCTAGCAGTGGTTGGAAGTTTGGACCCTTGCTTATTTTTTTTCTTCTTCTTCTTCCTTTTATTTTTCTTCTTATCCATTGAGTTACTAGCTTTAGAGTTTTCACTCAGCAAAGAAGATGAAATGGAAGAAGACCTTGCAAGTGAAGAAGGTGAAGAAGATCTTACTAGTGAATAAGGTGAAGGATCAACATGAGGTTGATGTTCTTGGGGGAAAGCGCTTACAACAAAAGCACTATATGCATTCAAGATTACCTGAGTGGAAAACAACCATACCAGTAATCCAATTGTGAGACCTAGAAGGCTCAAAGTAGTGATGTGAGGAGGACCAATGTTTCCATAAGAAGGAAAAACAAAAGGTTCCCCTGGAAAAGGGGTTCCTTCATTGGTCATTCCAGGAAATGACGCCATAAAAAATAAAGATCCAAGCTAGAGTCCACTAGGGAAAACAAACAACACATGCTACAAATCTAGTAAACAAGAAAGCAAAGAAAACTTTCTCACAATGAGCACACTAGTTGGTGATGAAATCCAACGTCGCGAGGACAAAATAAAAAAGCGCTGAGATAGAGGGGGTGAAAAAGTTACGTTGACAACCTTCTTAACGGAATTATGCCTTGGTGCAAGCTCCCACACATAAACGTGGGTATACCCTCCAAGGAGCCCGAGTGAGTTTGGCCAATGTCGATTCCAGGTACTGTGAAGACTTGCCCCTCCACGGTCACCTCGTGTAAATACCCTAAAGAGATAGGCCACTAAGGTTACCAATTACTACAATGATGCCTGGGGAAACAATCAACAATATGATCCACATGCAAAGGCAAGGTATCTAGCCCGAAATCAACTTGAAAGGCTTCCACTCATCATTGTGGGTATACCTTCAAACGACCCCCATAATACACGCAATCTCTACACCAAGACCAACAAAGCAGGGTGAGTAACTTTTCTAGTCTTAATGCGACCTCGTGATTGACCCTTGTGTTAGAAGGGCTTCTTAAGACAAAATGTAATAAGTGGATTTCATCACTCCCTAACTCAAGATTCTATGTTTGTTCGCAGCTTTGGAAAGTTATATTTCACACCTATTCCAAAGCCCTACAACTAATATAATGTAGATTTGCTCCCAGAAAATATAAAAATGTCTAATCAATTTTTCTAAGCACTTTATTTTATGGCTGTTGTTACTCCAAAGGAATATGGCGTGGACAATATGGTGTTTTGACCGACTCGAAAGTTATGCAAAGAGATGAAGATGCAATCTTTTAATTTCGATGAAAGCTATTCTACGAGAAGGAGAAAACATTTATCATTCCCATATGCAAAATGTCCCAAAATTTACTAAACTCATCAATATCAATATTCTCAAGAAATGAGAAAAAGAGACTATACACCAATACATGATTCTTGGCCCCACCAATACACGATTAAGGATTCAAGACCAAAAAACTGCCAAAAATCATGCAATTTTGCTACTTCAAATGCAAAGATGCCACCAATCTAATATAAATCAAGAAATTAAAATTTTTTGTTTCAAAGATAGCTAAAATCAATAGCAAATCGATGTGAAACAAAGTAACCCAATTTTTTTTATCTTTTAACACGAACTATTCAATAAAAGAAAAACAAGTTTTTTCACCAAACAATTCTAAAGAAAAAACAATGCTTTGTAACTGAAAGACACTCAAAGAAAGAGAACAAATCTTTCAAAAGCAAACAAAGAAAATATGGCTAAAAGAAGCTCAAAAACTGTCAAGCAGACTGTAAACAGATCATAATCAAACACAAAAATTTACCCCAAAACCAAATCCAATATCTGAGTAAGGAAAAAACATCAAAAATCAAAATTTTTACAATTGTCGCACGCTGTAGACTAACACAGTGTGGAAATCCCTGATTTTCGCAGGCCAAAGAACCAATACAGTGCGAACATTCTAGGTTTACACAAGCTAGATATGGGTACATGCGGAAATTTTTCATTGGTCAAAATGGTAGGGTGCGAAAATCAAATATCGTCGCACTGTCCCTCAAATCAGGGTGTGGAAATCAAAGTAAAAATGAAAAAATAAAAAGTAAGAAGGTTTTTCCAGTGAAATTAAATAGTCAGAGAGTCAAGATGGATCTCCCAGTGACTCAGAAAACAAAACCCAGGTAATCAAAGCAAGAAAACAAGACAAACTAGGAAAACAATTTCTTCCCCAGTGGAGTCACCAATTTTGTTATCGGGCTAATTGTTAAGTGCGGACACAAATCAATCCCCCTAGCTTCACTACAAAACTAGTTTAAAACAAGACAATATACTACCCTTTCCTTAGATTTCAATTATCAAATAAGAAGTGGATCCTAGACATACCTTTTAAATATTGAAGATCTGACTTCACCAATGCAATCCAAGCTCCGTCGCGAGGCTTATGGTGAAATATATGCAAATAAACACAAGCCAATGAAGACAAGAATAAAAGATTATATTTGACATGAAACTATGTACATGATCAAGGAATCATACAATATGAACAAATAACATTCATGTAGGAAAGAAAAGTATATTTGTATTAAAGATTATGGAAGAAAGATACAACCAGATACCTTGATGTTGTCAGGTTCCTTCCAACAGTTCCTTGCTTCCCACACACTTCTTGCTCCAAGGATTCTGAGACCATGGTGTTGTAGGAAAATCTCCTTGTGGACAGGTAGATTGCCTCAAAGAGCTAGACCCTACTCTAAGACAAAAAGTGCTTAACGTGGACACTAACTTCCTTTCAAATCCATACAAACTAGCACATAAGAAGGAAGGAGAACATCAGTACCTTTTTATCGATGTTTGTCCCTGCACGCTCCAAATCGAGCTCCGAACTCTCGCTCCTCGCTGAGTCCTGTAGACAAACAAAGTACGACCGCTTCCTACTCTATTGATGTTAGCTTGAAAACAGATCTATCTATCAATGATAGGTTATCATCACCTTTTTATCGATGTTTGCCCCTGCATGCTCTGAGTTGAGCTCTGATCCTTTGCTCCTTGTTGAGTCTTGTAGACAAACAAAGCACGACCGCTTCCTACTCTATTTAAATTAGCTTGAAAACACCTACCTTATCAATGATAGGTTCATGTGGATTTAGACACAAACTAGAAAGAAATATGCCAAGCATGTCATATTGATGAGAATAACAACAACAATACTTACAATCGTAGATGCTAATGTGACAGCTTCATCAAGTCACCTTCGTCTAACCCTTACCTGAAACATCCACAACCTGGATGATAGCAGCCTCAATTCCATCAATTTCTCCCTTTGATCGGGACCGTAGGTTCCCTATGAGATCATATAGGGTCTGATGCTAGCAATTCCTCTCCTTTCACCATCATAGAGCTTGCTTGTATAGGTTAAGAGGATCTTAACCTCTTGAGTTATCTTTAGAATAAGTTAGAGGAACTTCCTCCTTAGATCATGGATCCCTTGATGGAACCAAGAATTCAAATGCAACCTCTCTAAACTTGAAAGATCCTCCCCTTATTCTCCTCAACTGGCCAACCACTGCCCAGATTAGGCAGCTCTCCCTTAGAAGGGGCATTAGAGTGCTAGAATGCTCCCATAGAGGATTAAGGGGAGTGCCAGCGCTCTGAGGATGGGTAGCGCTCCTGCAGGGAAGTGGTTTGTTGTTATAATGATCCCCAGTATCTTGTGGGGGAGCGCAAGTGCTCCTAAGGCTGTTGTAGGGGAGCGCTCACCCTCATAACCTTTATTTAAGAGCCCTCTCTGTGTGATAAGAGTTCTGACTCTAGCTAACTACTCTTTCCAAATCATGTATGAGATGTTTTGGTACCTCCTTAGTGTCACTGCTATGGCAGTGCATAAGTCACAACGCCATGACACTTAGGAACAACTTTATGACACTTCATAAAGTTATAAGAAGATGCGAATAATTCTACTGAATTGAGAGGAATATGCTACACTTATCCAGTTGAGTAATTTTGACTTGTAACAATGGATCTCAAGAAGCTACTCACAATCTATCTTGACAAAGAAAAACTCAAAGCCACTCTAACCAAGATAATAATCCCAAGCCAAAAAACTTAGCTTAATCCAACTAACTTTCTCCATGAGAGCTCCTCTCCTTTTATAAGATGAAGAGCATAAGGTGAGGAGGTTAGGATGATCCCACTAAATCATGAAAGCGAGTAAGATCCAAACCATTTAGAGGCCACCTCACCATAGAATATTCTCCTTCTAGAAACATCGAGAAGAGGCTCATTTTTCCCACGTACAGGAATTTCCGTAGCCTAGCTATAGAGAAACCTGCGGAAACTCCGCAACCTAGCTATAGAGAAAGGTGTGTAAATCAGGCATTTACGCACCCTGTGTATAGTGAAACCTACATAAATCCTCTTTAATAGGGTTTTTACAAAGGAAAATACAACTTATTCTCTCAGGGAAAGTTCTTCTCCCTTCTTTCTTCAGGAATCTAGGCCATTGACCCCTCTGAAGACAATAGATAGGTTTACATCATTAACGGTCATAAGGGTGACGAAAATAATGTGTAACAGGTATGTAGGTTACACACGCTTGAGAAAAACGTGTGTGGGATGGGACCTGCCCATCCCTTCATCTAATTAATGGGTTCCACATGTAATTATGATAGGAGAGGTGGGACCCCTTTCCCATACATGGTCAAAGAAGGTGCTAGGTGGACATTTGGGTACGGTGGGGCCTGAAGAATATTAAGTCAAATTGAGATGAAACTTATGGTTTTTTTCTACAATGAGGAGATATACCAAATTTCCTGAGAGGGCCACTGTCCATTTCTTCTTGGATTTTGTTAGAAATTGCAAAATAGTGGTTTTTGAAGATCTGGGTCCAGATCATTTGTAGAGATCCAAATTAAGTTGAAATTATTGGAGAAAGACTAGAAATAAGACATGGAAATAAACCATGAAGGAATTGAATAAATTTTAAATGGTTTGGAATGGGGATGCTGAAACTGGGAAAAATCCACCATTCCAGGACACTTTTTGGGGATTTTTGGGATTTTCAGAGGAAGAAAAGGGTCCCCAGATGGAAAAACTGGAAAAACATATTTACTCAACATTTTGTATACTTATCAATCTAGACAACTTTAGTTTAGTAAAAGTTTTCCAAAAGTGCATAGTTTGGGAGATAGCTAGTTTGGCTAGAAATTCCAAGTCTAGAAAAAGGGGTGAAAAGGACAAAGTTGTCATTTCCAGATTGTTGTAGTTTTTTACCAGAGGATCAAGATGGAAATATGAAAATTTTTATATACTCCCTATAATCACTATTATCTATGTCTCATAAAAAATGTTTCCTAGTTCTTGACACATTTACTTCTATAAGTGATAGAAGTTGGTGTATGAGATTAATGGCACTAGAATGAAAAGTGTACAAAAAGGGGGAAATTAACAATATTTAAAGTACTATAATTTTTTTCTTAGAGATCATAATTGAGCAAGAAAATAGTTAATGGAGATATCTTGGATGGGAGAATCCATTTATCAACCTAAAAAATTGATATGGGTAGTAAAGTTATAATCAACTCATAAGAAGATGACTGGTGTCATTAAAGAGTAGAAAATTTATGCATTCTTTTTCAGAACTGTGTATATATTTTGTCTAAAAGAAAATTGTTTGCATGAAAATTTATTGCATAATTTAGAGGTACATGAAGGAGTTTTTGTTCGTGTATGAGAACTACAGACATGGAAGAATCCCAAGGGTCCTACAGTCATGAAGAGAAATTCATAGGGATACATGTCAAGATGGGAAATGCTGAGAAGGGGTCTAATGGAAGAAGAGATAGGAAGGAGCCTGTGAATATAAAAAGTCTGAAAATATAAGTGCATATATATAGGGATGATAATGAGAATATTATGAAGTCTTAGGAAGAGATACTTTAGAGCTTGAACATGATGCAGAGGAAAGCCAATAAAGACTCTGGCACAAAGAAAGAATCTAGTGCTAGACATGGGACAACATCCAAATCCCATAGCAAAAGGAATGATCATGGGAATTAGATGCAGTCAATGAGCATGAGAAGGTACCATCGTTCTCCAAGGAAATACACTAGGAGAGATCATGCAAGCTCAGGGGTAGGGAGCAACCCAAGTGTGTCTCGTGTGAGGAGACATAAGAGAAGACCCGAGGGAGACATCTTGTAGGGTGAACTGAGGAAAATTGAACCACCTACTTTCAATGGTGAGCATAAGAAGGGAGAAGAGGCTAAGGCTTGACTATTGGAAATGAAGAAATATTTCCAGTTGCATGATTATCCCTCCAGGGTAAAAGCAAGAATTGAAACCTACCATTTACAAGGAAAGGCAACCATGTGGTGGGATCAACTTAAGAAAGAAAAACACCTTGATGAGAGGAAGGTATGAAGGAGACAGTTCAAAGGATATTTCCAAGAGAAATATTTGTCAGAGCATTACTATGAGATGAATATGAAAGGTTTCTTTGAACTCAAATTGAGAAGCATGAAAATGGATGAGTATGAGAAGAGGTTCTTTGAGTTGCTTAAGTATGTGGATTTCATAAAGGATAAGGAGGTCAAAATACAAAGGTTTCTAAGTGGTTTAGTCTCTTTCTACAGTGACAAGATACAATAAAATAACCCAAAAAATTTGGAGGAGACCATAAGGAAAGAAAAAACATCTTTATGAGCAGAGTAGAGGGGGCCAATCTTCCAAAAAGATTGGAATGAAAATATGAAGGGAAAGAAAAAGCAAAGGTAACCACCATTTTTCAAGAACAACTCCTAAGAAAATCAAACTAGGACAATCAACCCAAAATGAGCACAAGATAACAACTTCATTTGGGAAAAGGAAAAGGAAAGATTATGTACAATGTTGGGGATGTGAGGGAAATCACTTGTATAGGGACTGCCCTCATAAAGGACAAAGAAAGAGGATTATTCTCAACATTCAAGAGGTTGAAAAAGTTGAAGATATGGGAGGAAGAATTCCAAGTATTTATGCATCCTTGGACATCAAGCAAGGAGAGTATCAATCTTCCATGATTGAGGTGGAAGGCAAGATTGATAACCATCACATAGCCATTTTAATTGATTATGGAGCTAGAGATAGTTACATAAACTCTGACATTGTTGAAATATTTCACTTGCAAAGGAGTAAGCATAAGAAATCTTGGTTAGTTCAGTTAGCCATAGGGGAGGAAAGGAAGATCAACGAGTTGTTTAAATATTTTCCAATAGACATGAATGGACTCAACACAAAGGTAGATGTGAAAATCATACCATTGGGTTCATATGACTATCTAATTAGCATGGATTGGTTGGAAAAAAAACCATGTTGTCCTATATTGTTACAATAAGACCATAACTTGTCTTCATGAGGGAGGGAAACAAGGCAATATTCAAGGAATTATGAGAGTTGTATTTGTTAGAGAAATTTCATCCATGTAGCTGAAAAAGATTTTTAGGAAGGGATGCTAAATTTTTGCAACCCATATGGAAGAGACAACCAGATATAATGTGGCAAGTATTGAATACCATCTAGTCTTAAGGGATTTTGAAGATGATTTTAGGGAAATCCTAGGATTTCCACCAAAGAGGGATATTGATTTCTCGATTGATTTGGTGCTAGGAGCAGTCCTAGTGTCCAAAACAACTTACAAAATGGGCGCACTAGAACTAAAAGAGTTGCAGATGTAGCTTGAAGAACTTTTGAAGAAGAGGTATATACTCCCAAGTGTGTCATCTTAGGGAGCCCAAATTATTTTTGTAAAGAAGAAGGATGGAACCTTAGGGCTATGTATTGATTTTAGAAAACTAAACAAGGTCACCATAAAGAAAAAATATCCTTTGCCAAGGATTGATGATTTATTTGATCAGCTGAAAGGTGAAAGAATTTTTTTCAAGATTATCAGGTGAGGATAAAAGAAGAGGATATCAACAAGACAACATTCATGACAAAATATGGGCATTATAAATTTACAGTAGTGCCATTTGGGATATCAAATTCCCTAGCAGTTTTCATGTGCCTGATGAATGGGGTGTTGTTAGACATGTATTTTGGATACAATTTTGAGGAAAATCCTAAGTATGGAGGAGATGCATAGAAACAAAAGAAAGAAGAGAAGGAAGGAGTGGAGTTCATAGTAAATGCACATTCATGATTGAAGTGCGCAGTAAAAGCATACTTGGTAGCGAATAGAAAGAGAATAAAACAAGAGAATAAAGAAGGAAGATAAAGAGGGTGAAAAGAAAGGACAAAAATTTGGCATGCAAAAGTAGAGAGACACATAAATGCATGAAGAAAAACATATGATAAGGAAAAAGCAGAATGCAAATTGAAAAGTAGGAAAAGCACGCCCGAACAAAGAGTCAACATGAGTTGTAATGAGTTGTAATGAGTTGTAATTGGGTTTTAGGGATAAGCAAGTAGGGCTTTGAACCCTAGATTCCATGTATAAATATGTAATGGGTCAGGTAGAATAGGTTGCTGAAAGTTGTAGGTTGGATCAGACTGATGTGTTTTTTATGTTGAGAGAATAGACAGAGAATGACAGAGAGTCTATGTCTGAGTAGGGAAGGAGACTTGTAGAGAGAGGCTTGCACTGCAAAGCAGCTAGGTAGGGTGGGGATCGATAAGATGATATATCTACTGTAGGTGCAGTGCACAAACCTGGAATGATTACATAAAGCATCTAAAGACCCAACCATTGTGGACATAGCCCAAGTATTGGGTGAACCACATTAACTTTGTGTCTCTATGTGTGTGATTCATGTGATTATTTATGAATAGTATGTTCATGCATGTTAGACTAGATTTTTTTAATATATGATTACTGCACAATAGTTTTGGATGTTATGGTGAATGGTTTATGTTGCAATCTGCATTATGATGGTACTGCATAAAATCAATTACTAAGTAACTAAGGCATAATAGACACCCGATAATGAACACAAAGTAGATAAGTAAGACTGAATAAGACGATCCCTCCCATCCATGAGTTCCTAAAGAAACTTGGTTCCTGCAGCCCCAATAGATGCCTCGGGTGAGACTTCACTTGCATGTAGGTGATGCTAAAAGCGAAGGTGTTTGAAGGATTTTGTTGGTTAGATAACTTGAACCTAGGGTATTACAACTACGCACCAACAAATGGTTCCATTTCTGGGACCTAAAATCTGTGATTGAGGGAATGTTTTGGAGGCCGACTAAGAAAGAGATCCTAGAATGGCTAGAAGGGAAGGAATGCGAATTTTCTCAAAAAGAGAATAAAAAACCTCGGATGAGAAATGAGAAATGGATGCAAAGGTATGTGTACACAGAGCTGCATGATATTTTCTTTGGAGAATTTCTAATTATTTTGACTGAGTGGTTAGAAATATTAGTGGATAATACTGGATGGTATCGAACCATAGCGCCAAGGAACTAGACTCATGAGTTGGTAAGGCAGTTGAATTATGTAAGTAATAAGACTTCTGATGCAGTTGATTTATGGTTGGATAGTATATTGGAAGGTTATATTACATAATTTGCAGTGGATTGTACCTAGTCATACAGTGTTGCAGAGAGGTATTTCTTCAAGGGTCCACGTGGAAGGTTTATGAAATCACTGGCTACTTGGATAAAAATGTTGTTGTGCAACAAGTGTGTGATGACAATGGAATATGATTTCTAAGGGGCTTCCCGCACATATGGGAACCGAGGGATGACAATAGGATAGTTTGAAGGTAGGAAATAATGAAGGAAGAAATGAATAAGGAAGGAAGGGACTGAGGATGCAGAGAACCAAAGAAGTTGTATCAGAAGAGGAAGCTGAGTTTGCAGTACTGCACAGTGAAAGAAAGTACAAGAGGCAGAATACTGGGGAAGAGAAAGGAGAGCTGCGTTGTGAAATTGAGGGAATATAATCATGCACAATAGTCCAGAGCGTAGAAATATTGTACATAGAAGGAGAGGAAGAGAATTCTCAATTGAGTCCTATAATAGAAGAGCCAGTGATTCCTACTCATATTGGATCATCTGTCAACTTGAAGACCCTGTATGCATCACCTAGAACAAAAATAAAATTTGAGGATTTGTCAAAAGAACTTATAGTTAGCAAGGGAAGACAGAGTAGCAGTAGCCAGAATAGGGGAAGCAATGTGTCGAGTCAGGGTCAACCGACATTGTCGAGGGGAGGAACTACAAAAAACAACATGACAGGGTTAGACAACACATTGAGACTACCTGCATTCCATGGAGTTGGGTCAGAGGACCCATAACAACATCTATTAGTATGTGAAACAATTTTGGTTGTGAAGAATGTCCAATATGATGTTGTAAATATTGTGCAGTTGGAAACAACATTTAGAGGCTGTGCACTAGTCTGGTACATGAAATTGCATAGTACCACATCTACAAGGAAAGCAAGGATGTTATCAGAGATTAGACAAGAATTGTTGAAAGAGTTCAAGAAGCCAAAGTATGATTCACATTACATTATAGAGTTGAAGGAAATGAAACAGGTGTAGAATGAATCAATTTGGGATTATGACCAACGTTTTAAGGATCTGATGGGTAGAATGACATTCCAGATCCCTGATCAATAACATCAAGAATAGTTTATTGCAGGATTACGACCACACATTCACTGGTTTTTGATTCAACATAAGGTTGTGTCACAACCTAAAGCTTTGGAGATTGCAATGAATATGGAAGCATATCATGTAGAAGAAAATGGAGGGATGGTGCAAGTACAGATGAATTTTGTTTCTGTGAAAATTAAATTGGTAGAACTTACAAAAGGGAAGAGATGCATGAACAAGTATGGTGTACCAAATGTAGGATTGAAGGCCACCATATGGACAAATTCCCAACATTTTCATAGTATTTGGTGACTAGAGAACCAAATCCATTGCTAGGAGGGGGATGCTGTGAGATATGTACGAAATGAGGACATCATCTGATTGAGTGTCGATTACTGCAGAAATACTAGAGTACGCCAAGGAACTTATTTTTCAACTTCTGCAAGTCAGTAGGGAATGAAGATAAGGATTGCCGCGCATTGGATTCGATGAGAGAACACACTTAAGATATGTATAGAATTTAGGAGGAAAATGATGCGACCGAAGGAGGGGGTCCACAGTGTAACAATCGGAGAAGATTTAATCCAAGAAACAGAGAAGGATTTGGTAGAGGTCGAGGCAAAGGAAATTTTAGCATAGGAGGTAGAGGACCAATAATATGTTACAATTGTAATCAACCAAGACAATTAGCTCGTGAATGCTCAAATCCTTATACAAAATGCACATACTACAGAGCACTGGATCATGCGATAGAAGTGTTGGCGCAAGTTTGATCAGACCAGGGTCCTTCTCATGTTACCAACAAAAGGTACCGAGTAGTCTAGAGCGCTGACATTTTCATATCCTTCGAAGAGAAGAATTCTCACCCGAAGCGTTGCTGAGACAAATGGATAGGGAAGGGCAAGGAAAATACTTAGGAGGATTCACAGAACATTCAAGATTCATCCCAATCTTACGCAAGACATTTAGATATAGAAAAAATATGAACTCATATGTGCAAGAACTGGAACTACTTATGTTGCGGAAAATCATTCAAACACATAGACATCATGTGGAACTTATGAACCATAAAGAAGTACTGTAAATATACGATGCATAAGTATAAACACAGAAAAACAAAACATATTTTGAAATTTTGGATCCTTCTTCATATATCATCTTCAGATATTTCTCAATTACAATCTCAGAGATACGTGGTAGCGCTCTGTTACAAACTCCTGGCTCTGGAATCATGTCGCGTAGCTCTAACTCCCCAAAAGGTGTACATATTACATTACAGACTCAAAATATGACTTCTCAGCAGTAGACAATAACTATGATCAAAACCTTACAGTTGCAGTACTAACCAACTGGGATAAAAACCATTTTACAATCATATTCATCCCTATATATAAGCTAAGTTGTGTGTTCTGTCTTTGGCTTGCATGCTTTCTTGTTATATTGCAACTGATTTTTATTTGCTGGCGTTGTGTTGTCCTTTTCGCAACTAATTTCTATTTCTTCTCCTTTCTCTATTGTCCCACTTCTTCTGTAGCTTGTGCAACTCGTACTAGGAAAAAACTGGGACTGTAGTCCTTCTTGTGCAACTCCTTATCCAAAAATGAAGGGCCCAATAGACTCCGACCACAAACCTTGACTCACCCTCAAGTCAAGTACTCGACTCTTTCGCAGCTTCCAAGAGAAACTATTGTTTTCCCTTGTCCTCCTTTTCCTCTTTATTTTTCTCTTCTTCTTTCACTTTCTCTTCTTTTGGCTCTTCAAATGAAGGGCCCAACTCTGGGACCAACTCCAAGGCCCACTTCCTCACTTCTTGAAAGCTTCCGACTTTATCCTTCCATTTCCTGGCAAGGAGTGAGGCCTCGACGACGAACTGCCGGGTCACATCTGTAATGCATCCCTTGGTCTTGGATGCGACCAAGGAGTTCCATTCAGAATCTATTGTTGCATCTACTTGATGAATTTGCATATAAAATGTCTGAATGACAGGCCAAAAGTCACGCAACTTCTTCTTAGATACAGATTGCACCTCAAAAAGGGTGTTCAAGTCATTGTCTTCTTGCTAGATTTGGTAAAACTTTTGTTGTTTCTCCAATGGATCCATTTTGGCCACAACTTCTTCATTTAAGAATTGGATTCTAGTGCGCACATCCTCCAAGTTTTGGTTGCATCTAGTGATGATTCCCATCCAATCGCTGACTTCCCTGAAAATCTTTGTGCACTCAGTTGTGCGCTTATGTAGTGCTGCTCAGGCATTGTTTCCTTCTAGCACTATCTTCTCCATATTCTCCTGCAAATTTCGAGGCTACTTCTCTACTTCTTGCTAGGTCTTCTACAATTGCATTTCGAGATGTTCGACCTGAATGGCCAATTGTGACCATGCTCCTTGGAGTAGTTCAATCTGATACTCCATCTCTCCTGCATCACTCGCTTCGGGTAGTTGGGGTGTGACCTTCCGAATATCTTGCCAGGCTTCAACAAGACTTTCTTCGACTCTTTCCAGTCTGTGCTTGACCTAGATATTTTCATGTTCCTCTTGTTTTATACATGTTTGTGCAAGGATCGCTTCCTCCCTTGCGAAATATGAAGACCTCTCTGCTTGCTGGAGCCTTTGATCCAGTTGATCAGTTGATGCTCTTATCATTCCAACCAAGTGTGTTGCTGGCCATTGTGCAAGGTCAGCAGAAGATGGTGTTGCATCCCTGGGTTCTCGAGTCAGTAGTAGAAGTCCATTGGCCATTGACTATTCTGAAGGAGTCTCCACTTTTTCCTCCCTTGTGGATGGTCCTGGCACCAACCTCAACCTTAACGCTGATGGTAGGAGTGTCAGAACCTCTGTTCTGGCTAGGCAAAGCTGCAACAACTCTGCGCACTACTGAGGGTTCTGGAGAACCAATTCCATCTATTCCTGTGGAGATGTCGCACTCTGCCTAGAGGTTGACTCTAGTTCCTTCTAAACCTCATGTATCTCCTTCTCTTTACTTGCGTCTGCTCCCATATTTTCACTTCCCTGGGCACCCTCAACCTTGGTCATTGAGGAAATGTGATGGGAGCTTTGAACTTGCAGCTCCTCCAAAGTTTGAGTGTCCTTTTTCTGAACAAAAGGAACAATATGATGGTCTCGGGCATCCGGGTTCGGACTAGTCAGCTGTAGGCTCTGCTCTGGTACTTCTGGATTTGGAGCAGAAACTTTTGGTCTCTGCTCAGGCAATTCCATCCTTGTTTCTAGGAGTTTCGACTCTGGTTTTTCTGGGGGATCGAGTTGCATCGACTCTGGATCAATGGTTTGGAGTGGACTAGTGGTTTCTGGGGGTGGYGACTGGGGTTGTGGTGATGATGGAGGGTGCTCAGTGATGATGGTTGATGAAAGGGTGTCAGGATTAGGGTCGTATTGAATATGGATGATTGGGGTTGCTCGGACCGCTGAGCGAGTGCGGGGGATGGTGGATGAAAGGGGTTGGGGGTTCAAAACTTTACTCAATGAGACCCTGGTTATGAACTTCTTCGCCACTGGTTCAAAAATGAACACAACGCTCAAGATCTCATTGACATCCTTCCCTATCAACATGGATTTCTCTGGAAGCTGTGGGAAGATCGACAATGTTCTTTTCTTACACTCCAATGGCTACATCACTGCCTCCTCTTCCGAGTCTATTTGTGATGGAGCTTCCTTGCACCTCTGGTCCTAAGCTTGATCCTACCCCTACTTATTTTCCTTTATTCTTCAACAAATCGACAGGGAAAATGTAGTGCATGCCCAACTTGTGCAGGTTGCGTTTAACTCCCAGCCATGACATTACCTCTTTGTCAAAGACCTCCTCATATAGATAGAAAAACAACATCCTCGAATGTAAATCCTCCTTATTAACATGCCTTGACCATACAAACATATGATGTTGGTTCATGCTGAAGCCAATGTTCCTCATGTTGTAGTTGAGGAGCTCCTATCGAATGCGCAACCACTGCATTGTGTCGATAATCCTATTTTACCACTTGGAGAATGTCATGTTATTCAAGGTTGTGTTCTTCGAGTCCGTCTTGGAATGTCAGGGCTCAAACATCTTTGCAAGGCACCCCTTGTCTGCTAGCGCCAACGGTCTTCCAGCAGGTGGCTTCAATTTTAGCATTTTGAATGCCATCAATAGGTATCCGTATGTGAATGTGCCTCCCTTATCCTGGGCTTCCTTGCAAGCCACAAGTAGTTCCTCCAGTAGGTAACTACACCAATTGAATACAACACCATTAGCGCAAAAATATGCCACTGGAAATGCATCTAGCGTGCATTCTCCCTTGTAATATGACCTCATAACCTTGCTGGCTATGATGTAGTAGCCAATTATGTCTGTCTTTAGTAGTATCGGGTCAATTTTGGTGGTGCGCCCCCCCCCCTCTGAGTGTGGAACCTTTCATAGAGCCTAGGCTCCCCTTTCTTCTTGCCATGCTTATTGGGACCCTGGAATCCTATCGACATGTCCTTGCCTTTGAGGGACAATCTAGTAAGATGATGGGTGTCGTCGGCATGGTTTGGATACCGCCTATCCAACTAGAGACTTTAGTCATGCACCTTGCTAATCAATAATTTGGTGCACCGCGCAACATCACCAGTAGTACCGAATACTGGCAGGTCTCGGAGGTTCATGATAGTCGACTTGAATAGGTTGATAAATTCAAGCTTTGGCATGAACTGCATTCCTCCCAACTTGTCTGGAGCAATACTCTAGAAGATGTCTATGTTCATCTAGGGGAACAAGACTAGGTGTGTTAAGTCAATATCAAGGAGCTTTACCTACTCCACCTTCCCCTTTAGATCACCCAAGACCTCGATTCAGGGGTCGCAGGGATCATCTGGTACTGCATCTTTGGACATGGCGCTTTGGCTTCCTGTAGCTCTCGGAATTGTGGGTTCTAGATATGATCAAATTCCGTAGCAAAACAAGGATTTGGTGGTCGCAACTACAGGTCTCAGTGATACATAGTCTTGCTCGGTATTCGGAATTCAAAAATTGCTAAGTTCTTTGAAAACAATGCGTTCTACGACGAGTTCTCAGAGAATTATACTCGGGCTTAGCTGGCAAGTTCAATAATAATTGTTGTTCATCATGACCATTTGGATGCAACTTGGATCTGAGTTGTCCGACGGGATGGGTTAAGGGGGTAAATCCTATTAGGAGATTTTGGCATTTACTATGCAAGTTGGATAGGGACGTGGCCGATTTCAGACCTTTTCGTTTGACGGATAGGAATCCCGACGCAAATACCGATGAAATCTTCGTGTATCACAAATTTATGGCTTAACTGAATTCAGACGAGGTACTGTAATAGCAGTAAAGGATGTGACTAGATTGGGTTCATGTGGCACACAGACTCATATTGCGTTAAGATTTTTTCTCCCTCTGACCACAAAGGGGCCTCCATCATATTAATGACTGTCATTAATGCGTTCTTTATGCTTCTAATCCTACGCTGTTGAGTAAGCAGTTCTGCATCAAACAAAACTTAGATAGAAAAATAAATGAACTACATGTCACAGTGCAACACTGCACACATCAAATTTATTAATTGATTTTACAAAAATTGCAGAAAACTCAAATCTAACTATTATACATGCTCTTTCAGACTAACTGATGCAAGTATGCTAAAAATATGGTCTCTTCAAGTTCTTGTAATTCCATGAGTCTCTACGCGACTGATTCTTCCTCCAACATGTGTGTGATCTATGCAATGTACAAACTTGGAGTAATGAATTCTGTAGGCACCACAACCTCTTTCCCATAAACTAGCTGAAATGGCATGTACCTATGGAGTTTCTTTGTGGTTGTCTTGTAAGCCCATAGTACTACTGGAACTCTGTCATCCCAATCTTTCCAGTTTGCACAACAAACCTTTGTTAACCCTTTCTCCAAAATCTTGTTGAACTCTTCTACTGTTCCATTGGCTTGCAGGTGGTAGGGGATGCTTTTGTGATGTTAGATCAAGAACTCTGCTGTAATATTTTCTATAGTGCCACTAATAAATGAGCTCCCTGATCGTTGGTTAGACTCCCAGGACATCCAAATCGAGTAATAATATTCTCAAAGATGAAGCTATCAACAATATTGGTCGAGCAGTCCTGAATAACTACTGCCGTAGCCCAACGTCTAAGGTATTCAGTTGCGGTAATAATGTATCTAGACTTTGAATGCTTAGTTGTGGGGTTGATTGGTCCAATGAAGTCAACTTCCCACTTCTCAAATTCCTGTAGAGATCGAACTGGTTGAAGTAGTAATTCATCTTGTCGTGACGACTTACCAACTCTTTGACAAAAATCACATGATCTAGCATATACCTTTGCATCATTGAACAACGTTGCCCACCATAATCCAGCTTGAAGGATTTTCTGCACAATGGACTTTCCTCCTACATGACCTTCCACAACTCCATTGTGGCACTCCCACAGTTTATCCTTCCTTTCATGATCCAAGACACATCTCCTGAGGATACTGTCTTGTCCCAATTTATACAATTTCCCTACAATCAACTGATAGTTTGCTGCTCTAAGAACTATATGGAGTTTCTGGGCTGCAGAATATGTTTCTGGGTAGGCTCTTGTACTTAAGAAGACTTCTATGTATTCCATATACTCCGGTATGGCCTCAACCCAGAACAAATCTGCATCTGGGAGATGATCGTCAATTTCTCCGCCACTTTCCTCTGACTCTAATATAGACAGGTGATCAGGTCCTACGTTGTATCTTCCAAGCTTAATAATTACTTCAAAATAGAATTCCTAAAATAGTAGCAACCATCTACAAATTCTCCCTTCCAACACAAGTTTGTTAACTAGATACTTCAATGCAGAATGATCAGTAAAAAACTTAAAATGAGAACCTAAAAAATAATGTCTAAATTTATGCAAAGCATAAATCATGGCTAAACCCTCCCTTTCCGTCATTGTGTAGTTACGCTCAACTTGTGACAACTTATTGCTCACAAAATAGATAAGATGATACATGGCTCCATCTCTAGGTTGCGCTAAGATAGGTTCTAAGGCAATACCTGAAGCATCTACATGGACGTGAAATTTATTTTCCCAGTTTGGGAATATTAGAATCAGTGATCTGTTGAAATTCTCCTTTAGGGTCTCGAATGATTTATCACATTCTGGGGTCCATTGGAACATTTCGGCCTTTTTCAATAGATTTTCCAGAGGTGCAATAATGTTTGCATATCTTCTGATGAACCTGCGATAGTACCCTATGTGTCCCAGCGTGGAGCGCAACTGCTTAGCACTTGTAGGGGGTGGCATGTTCACAATAACTTCAAATTTTTCTAGGTCTATCGGTACTCCCTCTCGACATACTATGTGCCCCAACAAATTTCCATGTGGTACACAGAAGATACACTTTTTGAGATTCAACGATTTCTGCAATTCTCTGCATCTGTCAAACATCAGCTGCAACAATGCTACATGTTCCTTGAGAAAACTGTATATCGTCCAATCATCCATATAAACTTCTATAAACTTGTGAATAAACTCTCTAAAAGTTGCTATTACAATCCCGGAGAAAAATGCAGGGGCATTCTTTAAGAAGGGATGATTTTGAGGATGGAAATTTATTTTAAAATGTAGAAACCTTCGTGAATCTTACTAATCCTTCATATGTCAACTATAAATGTTTAGCGATATTTTTGTAAAAATATTCAAATTTCTAAGTATTTTATATAGTTTTTATAAAATTTTGGTGATTTTTAATGTAAAATAATTTTATTTTATTGAATTTGGGCGAATCATTTTTAAAATAGCGAATCTCGTTTTTGGAAAAACCATGAAAAATTAGCCCATGAGCGAAATTTAGCCCCTAAAATCATTCCTGTCTTTAAGCCAAATGGCATCACATTGTATGCAAAAGACCCCCATTCTGTTATGAATGTGGTCTTCTTTTTGTCCTCTTCGACAATCCTTACTTAGTGGTACCCTGGAAATCCATATGTAAATGAGTACGCTTATTTCCCCGCAACCTGTTCTAGCACCTCATCAGTAAAAGGTGTTGGAAAAGGGTCATGCACATAGGTAGGGTTAATGATTCTATAGTCTACACATACCCTGATATCCTCTATGCTCTTCTTTCTTTGGATTACTATTAGGCTGACCCAATCTACTTCTTCCACTGCAAAAATAAGTCCAGCTTCCAACATCTTGTATATCTCCTTCTTAACCTTCTCTTTTACTCTAGGGTTAAGGTGGTATGGTCTATGCCTCACAGGCTTTGATCCTAGTTTTAATTCGATTTTCATTTCTACCATAACTCCTTTGATCCCCTTTAACTCTGAAAAGGTCTTTGGGAACAAATACTCATATTCCCACAACAAACTCTATATTTCTTGACTAGTTTTCTCACCCTAGTAATCTCCCACCATAGCTATATTAGGTTTCTCTGTGGTCCCTATATTTACTTTGCACAAATTCAATGGGTGTTTGTAGGAACTATCAGTCTGACTGGGTATGGTGTTCTGGATTTCTTTGTTCCCTTCTATCTCTTTAATGGCTAGGTTTCTCAATTCCTCTAAATCATCTGGGCTTTCTAAATCCCTGCTAATCTTATAGCATTCTATAGGATTCTTGTTTGAGGTTAGGTGAAGATTAGTCTGAAGTTCCCGGCTATGTTTTACACATACTACTAGGTTTGATTTCTGATTACTATTGTCTATAAGGAGAAATTATTTAATATTTTGCAGGACTACTTCAAGCTCAGGGTACTTACTTGTAAACGAGAAGTCCTTGCAAAAGTGATCTGCCAACATTTTCCAGTCGCTGGTCTATCCTCTAGTTTCTTCATGTATGAACCAAGATTTCAGGATTGGACCTAGTGAGTGGGGAAATACCTGAACCTAGAAGTGAGAGGGTATTTCCAAAACTTTCCATTGTGTCATGCACTGTTCAATATGTTCTCTAGGATCAGATTCTCCACTGAACAATTGCACAACTTGGAAATCCATCCACGTCTCTGAATCCGGCTACTCCTTATCTTGGAACCTATTTTTGATAGCTTGCTTCACATCATCCCAATTTCTGAGTAAGTCTTTATGATTGGGCCACCATATGGCAGGGGTGTCTTGGAGGGATACATCTAGTATAGAGATCCTTTGATCCTCCACTACCTTTTCTTCCATGCTGACCAAAAAACTATCAAGTCCTGAGGTACCATCATATACTGGGTGTTCTCTGACCTTGGTCCCAACCCATCTAGTTGCTCTGAAATTTGTGCATCTCCTTGAGAATATTTTGTATGAGCCTTGCTGCCAACTGTCAAATGCCAATTTTGAATCCATCTCCACTAAATGTATACTCCTCCAACTTACCGATCCATCAACAATAGGATTTATGTAATATTCTCTTGTTCCTGCTATTACAGTGTACAACTGATCCAAGTATTCTCCCTCCATATTGTTGTCTGTTGGCCTCGTATATCTGGGAACTACATACGGATCTAAGGGCTAGACTACCTTGATTCCATCTGCTTCAAATGTCATGGTGTCTTTCTGTAGTTCAATTACTGCATAGTTTTCATAGGCTGAATCAATCCCAAGTAGTGCAGGGTAAGGGTCCTTATCCCTCATGATCTCAATCACATCAAAGTTAGCTATTGTCTTCACTCTCGTAACATCTATTTCCACATTATCCAGTCTTCCTATTGGGAAAATGAAATATTGGTTGGCCATTCTTAACTGGATTGGGGAATATGTCAATTGGGGTTTTCCTAAAGCTTCCCAAGTATTTTTAGGCAGAATGTTCACATCAGAACCTAGATCCAACATGACATCCTTAATCTCAAATTTGTCTAGCTAAGCTACGAGTCTGAACTCCTTTCCAATTCATACTTTCCTTCTCTGCACCCTCTGAGAACTCTTCTTAGGAAGATTGGTCCTTATTCCTGATTCTGTGGGTTCTTCATTCCCTAAAAGTAGTTATAGCGCATTGCGCAACTTATCTGTTAATTGGTCATTCCCGAGGATATCAGAGGATAATTGAAACTAAAGGTCGACTACATTTTGAGGTTTCTTAGGTTGTCTCGGTGTGACTACAGGGTTTTTGGGACTTGCAAAATCTTAGAGTGAACAATAGGCTGTGGGGGTTTCTCTTGCATCTCAGGGCTAGAGATATTCTGAAATACTTCTATGGAATTTTTAAAGAACAACTTTTGTTTTAGAGGGTCATACCTGTCTTCTTTAGGTGTTTCTTTCTATATTTAAGGTAGATTATCAACATCATCTCCTGTATTTTCTCCTCCTCGGGTAACGATATTGAGGTTGGGTAATTGTCCTTTACTAACTCTCTTGATTTCTGAATTGATGAGGTTAGTTCCTCGTTGAGGTACCCGATCTTCCCATTTTGAAATTAGTTCTGGGCAGTCTTCAGTTGCGTGCCCATTGGTTCTATAGTGAGAGCACCATGGCCACCTTAGATGAGGATAGTCTCTATCCATATGGCCTTTCTCATCACAGTTATAACATCTTCTTGGCCCTCTTCCCCTAGTTCTTCCTCGTCTGAAGTATCGTCTTGCTCCACCTCCTCGAGCTCTTCCTTGTCCTTGAGGGTTTTCATTCACCCTGAATGTTGTTCGGTCCAACCTATCTGCAAGTGCATCCAATGATGTACATTGATTGGTAGTATGTGTGGTAGATGCGCAGAACTCACAGTGTACTATATTTTGCACTGTCGAATATTTCTGCATAATGGGGCACTGTCTCATCCCATGCCCATGGATTCAAAAAATCTCACAATGCTCAACTAATGGTGTTTCTTGGATCCCTGGAAAAGCATGATATGGAGTAGGGTTATGGAATGGTAAATTCACATACACTTGCACAAATCCTGCCGTGGGTCCTGGTGAGGGTCCCATCAGATTATGAGGAGGTCCCATTCCCCTCATTCGTGGATATTCATTCACCAGATGTTATTTTGTATAATAACCAGTGCGCCAGACCCGCGATCATCCTCGTCTATGTATCGTCAGTTCTTGAATCTTTTCTGTAAGCACTGATATTTTCCCTTGTAGTTGCACCAAATTCGCATTTGCTGGGGGTTTGGTCAATCTCAAGCTCCAGGATATCCTGCCATGGCTGCAATATTCATTGATTGTTCTAAGGTGTCTTTCAAAGTGGCTATCTGTTGTTGCGTTGGAAAAATCCGTGTCAGAGGTAGAAATCTTTGAATATGCCATTCTCTTTGATGTTCCTCATAGATTGGATGTGCTAACCTCCCTATAGCATCTTTAAAATTCTAGATGTATTCCCATACTGATTCACCTTCGCTTTGTTGGATATCACGCAATTCGGACAAAGCTTGTTGTTCTGAATACAATATCTTAAAATCCTCTATGAACCTTGTCCATACCTGGCCAAGTGTGAACTCTTAACCTTTCATTCCTGGCACTCCTGGATCAATAATCTTCATGTACCACTTGAGAGTGCGACCTCTCAAGGTAGTCTGGAATTCAACCAACTTATTCGCATTCAAAGTCCCTCTGGATCTCTAGATTTCTTCACATAAGAACTAGTTTTTCTCCACATCTTCATCTCCCTTACCCCATAATTCTGGGTATCGGGAAATCAAACCTCCCACGTGACCAACCATTGCTGATCTTGGTTCTCCTATCAAAATGAAACCTAACTATCCTACTTGCGATCTACTAGGGGATCCCAATATCCTCCTTGTACTTGCACTTCCTGGCTGTGACTGACTAACTAATTACACTGGAACAAAATTAGCATAGGAGGGTAGTATCAAACTTACCACTTGTATATAAGACACTTGGGGTATGGGTGATTCGGGGCTGGCGCCACTGTCTTTGGGGTGGTTTTCTTTGATCTGGTGGGTCTTGTTTTCTTCCTCTGAAGTGGTTTCTTCAGTCAGATTCCCGATATTTCTTGTCATCGGGGTTGAATTTTCTCTTTCCTCTTCAAGATCCATGCTGACTTTCTTCTCTCTTGCCTAGACACCTTCTCATTCTTGTCATCCCTCCTATGGACTTATTTCTCTCTATGCTTCTCTCTCACTTAATCTTTGACTGGACAGTCTTTCTTGTATTCTCATCTTCTGCAACTCTTCCATATGTCTTTCCTCTACTTCCCATGGTCCGACTTCTTTCCACAACTTCTCAGACTATCGTGATTCTTTCTTTATCTTTCCATGCCACCACTTCTCAACTATGGCAACTCTTTTCAAGGATCGCTCGTCTCTTGAGGCCATTTATTGTTTTCCCCCCCGCTTATCAAAGAACCCTTCCCCTCTCTCAGGCCATGATTCTACCCCAACCTCTCCCTACCCCAAGCGAGGATGTTTATGTTGCCATCATAGTTGGGGACATAGTCAACATCCCCTTTTCCATCAAGAAAACTTTAATCCACATGGGGATTTCTCTGAATAGTCTTCCCCTTGCGTATTTCTTGAAATCCGCCTCTACTTGTGAAATATTGGTGATTCTCATATGAAAAATCAATAATGTATCCTTCTAATGTGGTATTGACCCAGAAATCAATCGTTTGTGTGACTGGACGATCCAACAGATGAAGTGCTGCAATATTTTTTGTGTCCCAAGTACAGGTCCTCTTGACTCATTCTTGGAACTATGGAGCTTCTTGGAGCCTATTTATCCAATGGAAAATTTCTTCTGGGAACTTAACCCAAAATATTTTGTACTGGTCACTCGATCTTTCTGAGTAAAATACTACCTCACGAGTATCTTCCACATATTTTCCCCTCAGCTCCACTTCTTTCCATATGAAGGCGTCACAATTTATTTTCCACCATTGGTCAATATTAGATATGTGAATCCGTGGAAGCATCCTCCCTACAGGTTCCCTATTAACGTAGGTCTCGGTAACAAAACCATTTTGTTGGTGCAAGTTTGATCAGACCAAGGTCCTTCTTAGGTTACCAACAAAAGATACCGAGTAGTCTAGAGAGATGGAATTTTCATCTCCTTCGAAGAGAGGAAGTCTCACCCAAAGCACTGCTGAGACAAATGGATAGGGAAGGGCAAGGAAAATAATTAGGAGGATTCACATAACCTTCAAGATTCATCCTCATCTTGCGTAAGACATCTATCTAAAAAAAATATTTGAACACATATGTGAAAGAAATGGAACTACTTATGTTGCGGAAAATCATTCAAACACAGAGACATCATGTGGAACTTATGAACCATAAACAAGTAATGTAAAGATATGATGCAGAAGTATAAACACATAAAGACACAACATATTTTGAAAATTTGGATCCTTCTTCATATATTATCTTCATATATTTCTCAATTACAATCTCAGAGATACGCGGTAGTGCTCTGTTACAGAATCTTGGCTCTGGAATCATGTCAAAGAGCTCTAACTCTCAAAAAGGTGTACAAATTACATTATAGACTCAAAATATGACTTCTCAGCAGTAGACAATAAATATGACCAAAACCTCACACTTTTGGTACCAACTAAATGGGCTAACAACCCTTTTACAATCATATTCATCCCTATATATAAGATAAGTCGTGTCTTTTGGCTTTTTCTTGTGTGCTTTCTTGTTCTGTTGCAACTGCTTTTTCTTTGCTAACATTGCACTTTCCTTTTCACAACTTATTTTTGTTGCTTCTCCTTGCTCTGCTGTCCCACTTCTTTTGTAGCTTGCGAAACTCATACTACGCAAAAAATGGGACTGTAGTCCTTCTTGCGCAACTCCTTATCCAAAAACGAAGGGCCCAACAAGAAGACTGTCCTCAAATACTCACAAAGTGGCAGGAAAGAGGGATTCAAAACCATAACCCAAATCAAAATGTACAGACGATATCAGTCGAGAAATGCAATGAAGGACCTAGAATAACAGTTGTTACGTGCAAAGGATCTAGAATAGGAGTTGATGCGATGAACGGAGGGAAGTAGGTTGTGCAATGGGTAATGAAACTAGTAGTGCCTATGCCAACATTTGACCTGCAACAAGAAAATGAGACGTATCATAGGGAAAGAAAAGAGATACTAGGAATATATTGGGTAGCATCAAAATTCTTTGTGCCTCCTATATGTGAGCGTACTATGATAGATAACCCACTTAGGAAGGTAAGTACTCTGAGATATTTTTTGAGAAGTTATGTAGAGTTGATGAAATATGAAACTGTTTTGAATGCATTATGTGAAATGATTGATAATTGTGCACAAGAAAGGGAAATTCCTATCACACTTAAGGTAGTGAATCATGTACTCCACAAAAAGAGGATCAATAGAGAATTCAAATTAAGTGCATAGATTGGGGAATACAATGTGGATAATGTTATTTTAGACTCGAGGTATGATGTAAATGTGTTACCAAAGAAGACCTCATAAACGATGGAGAAACCCAAGTTAATTTGGTCTCCTGTTCAGTTAAGGTTGACAAACCGACACAAGATAGTACCAATTGGGCGATTGACAAGAGTACATGTGAATATAGATGGAGTGCACAGTGTAGCATATTTTGAAGTTATTTAGATCATGGATGATAGTCAGCCATATCCAACACCGATGGGACTTGAATGGGCCTTTGATAAAAAAACGATCATTAATCTAAAGAGGAGGGACATGGTATTTGAGGTAGGAGACTTTAAGTTTATTTCACCATTGGATCCAACGAAAGGGAAGAGGTACATAGAGCCAACGAGAGGGAAAAAAATTGACAACTTGTATAATATGACTACGTGGATAGATGATTATGTTAAAATCACTATAGATGGTGCATTGATTTGGAGAAGTATTAGCTCATGTGTGTCAAATTCAGAGGAAGGTTTGGAACATTAGCAGTAGAGGATGCATGAAGTATCAACTAGAAGATGTGCACGCATAACTCTATCATTGCGCTGGATTGGAACAAAGTTTAGTGATCCACCCAGATATGATGGATTGACTGATATAAGCTCATTTGTAAAGGAGTTTCAGTTGCAGGTGCCCAAACAACAAATATTGTTGGCATTGGATGTTTTCCTGAAGGCCACTCCATCCAAATGGTGGGATGCACAAAAAATTTGGGTTGTTATATTCTTTGCAGTGAAATTCTAGTCAACGTGGATCGACAGAAGGTCGAGGGTCGAGTTATATCGAAAACAAGTCAAAGTTCGAAGTTAGTCGACTGGGTAAAGTTGAAGTCGAAGGTTGAAGCGGTTTGACATGGTAAAGGCATCGACAACAAGTCGAAGAGGTCAACTGAAAATAGGTCGACATGCGGACATGTGGCGACCGACTGAATACTGAATGAAGGCTGACTGGTAGTCGACTGGTAATCCAACTTGGAGTTGACTGTAACATACTATCGATATTTGTAGGATTTGTATCCAATTATCTGCATGGATTTGTAACCTTTTTTGGGCACCATGTCTTTATATTTTTTCCTATTGTAAGACCCATAAAGAGGTGCTTTTTAAGGTCATAAATGATAATCAATAAATAGTAGGATAGCCAGTCTTTAGAGAAATATTTAGATGTAGGTTTTTGGTCATGCAGATGTAAGCCAGATTGGACACAGGGTTTTTCTTGCGCAAGCAAGAGGGTATGATTTTGATTGTGTCTTATGTGTGGACCAAGGTTATACATGTAACCTTTTATTCAGATTGAATAAGACAACAAGAGAGAAGAATGCTCAAGGAATGTTGGTTTTCCTGGTTTGGGTTTCCAGGGTAAAATCTATGTGTATTGTGTGATTTCTTTGTCATTTATGTTCTTGATTAAATTATTCTTCTCTTCTTCTAGGTTTATTGTGGAAGTGTATCTCATTTCCTGACAAGTGGTATTGGAGTGAAGTTTAGCTCTGAAAAGTGGTATCAAAGTTGTGTTAAGCTTTGACGTGTGTATCCTATCTTGATTTACCAGTATTGAATCTGAGATATAAACCCTAGGTGTAGTAAGAGTTGTAAGTCATAAATTGTGTTAAAGATTGTGGTAAAGAATGGTGAGTAGTTCAAGAATACAGATAGAAAAATTCAATGGCCAGAATTTTGAGCTTTGGAAGCTTAAAATGGAATATCTTCTTGTATATCGAGAACAATGGACAATGGTATGTCTAGGTACCCAACCGACAAGCATGTCGACGGGAGAATAGGAGAAACATAAAAGAAGAGAAAGAAGTATGATTCAACTTTGTATTGTAGTTTCGGTACTGTTGAATGTCTCAGGATAAGATTCGACCAAGAAACTGTGGAAAAAACTGGGAAGCTTATACTAGTCGAAATATCTGGTAAATAAGTTGTTTCTTAGAAATAAATTGTATCTTCTGAGAATGAGTGATGGTAGTTCAGTGACTGAGAATTTAAATTCATTTAATACAATTTAAATCTAGTTATCATCTTTGGGTATTAAAATCACTGAGGAGGAGAAGTGTAGAAGAATATTATGTTCTTTTCCAAAATCCTAGTATATCTTAGTCATAGCTATAGGGAGTAATACAACCACACTAGCGCTAGAAGACATGGTTTCTTCTCTACTGTCAGAATAAATGAGAAGAAAGAACATGGAAGGATCAACCAAATATGATTTAGTGGTGAGAGGTTGACTGATTGAAATAGATAAAGGAAAATTCTCCGATAGAAATTCTAAGTCAAAGGGTAGATATAAATCCCCGGTTCAACTGAAAAGAAGATGATGGAAATGCGGTAAATATGGGAATTACAAAAAGGAATGTAAGTCAAGGGTGATGGAAGCCAGTACAGGATCCAATGAGAAGTATATGACTGAGATAAAGACGACCCTAGATAAGGGAGGTGATTTGTACCTGCCGTCAACTAGTACACATTCAGATCAAGGTGTTTGGTTGATAGACTCAAGAGCATCCTATCATATGACACCACATAGAGAATGGTTCTTCAAGTATGAACGATATGATTTAGGTGATGTGTTAATAGGGGAAGACTCGACAACCAAAATTGTCGAACGAGGAAGAGTTTGAATGATACTCTAGGATGGGAGGAAAAGAACCCTTCCAAGTGTGCTACACATTCTAAGTTTGGAAAGAAACCTGATATATGTTAGTAAGATGAGTAATGTTGGAGTGCACACTCTGTTTCAAAAGGATTCATGCAATATGCTCAGAGGTGTGATGGTCTTAATGAAAGGAGTTCATATTGGAATCCTATACAATTTGTTAGGGAATCTCGACTCGACTGGATGAAAAAAATTGTTGCTCCTAAAATCGACTTGATTTCGAATCAACTCGACCAAAATCGGGCTGAGTTGGTTCAAACCGAATCGACAAGACATGATAAAATTGACCCGACAATGCTATGGCATGAGAGGATGGGACACATTGGATAAAAATGACTTTAAGCCATGCATAGAAAAGGTATGGTCAAAGGTTTTCTTGAATTTGGTTTAGAAGTCGACTTTTGTGAACATTTCATATATGGAAAACAAATTTAGGTGAGGTTTCCATCTGGAGCGAAAAGGGAAAATAAGATTCTAGAATTTGTGCATAGTGATGTGTTTGGCTCGGTTACATTGCCTTCAATTGGGGGATCCCTATATTATTTCTCCTTCATAGATTATTTTTCTAGGAAGAGATGGATATATTTCATGAGGAATAAATCAGAGGTTTTTGAGAAATTTAAAGATTTTAAATCTCTTGTAGAAAACCAAACATATAAGAATATTAAGGTGTTGAGAACTGACAGTGGTGGTGAATTTTGTGGAAGAGAATTTGATCATTTTTGTAAGCAGTGTGGCATAGCATGCCAAAATACCACACCATATACCCCACAACAAAATAGAGTTGTCGAGAGAATGAACATAACGTTTATGGATAAGGAAAGGAACATGCTCAATGGTGCTGGGATCGCATAAGAATTTTAGGTGGTAGTAGTTGACACTGAAGGATATAGGGTGAATATGTCTCCTTTTTCGGAGCTATTCGACATGACTCCATGTGAGGTATGTCTGGGTAAGAATCCTTCGGTTTCACATATCAAAGTATTTGGCTATGATGCATTTGTGCATTTTCCCAAGGAAAAGAGGAGCAAGATGGACAAGAAGGAAGTTAAATGTATTTTCATTGGATACAAAGAAGGAATGAAAGGATATAAGCTCTGGGATCCTGGATCAAAGAGAATAGTGTACAATCGAGATTTGGTTTTCAGAGAAGTCGGAGGTAAGTTTGAGCCTGAGGAAATTGTTTAGACCGAAAATAAGCATGAGACGGTGCAGTTTGGACCGACGAACGAAGAAGATGATTACGATGAGTTGAATGAATCAAAGAAGGAGATGTAACAACAAAATACAATGGTAAGGATGTCAAAAATATTAAGAAAACCAGTTGAAAAGAATATTCCACCCGAATTCCATTCCACATTCGTGTTAACTATCGTCGACAATGAGCCCAAGTCGGTCGGTGAGGCAGTCGACTCGACATAGGGTATACTCTAGAAGGACTCCATGGTAGAAGAGATGGAATCCTTGAACAAGAATGAGACATGGGACTTATTCAAGTTACCCAATGGAATAAATCTCATCGGTAGAAAATGGGTATTCAAGAATAATATGAATGTCATAGGTCAAGTTGAGAAGTCCAAAGGTTGATTGGGAGCGAAAGGTTATTCCCAAGTCGAGGGAGTTGAATTTGGTGAGATTTTTTCCCCTATTGAAATTTAATTTCCATTAGAGTACTAATGTATTTGGCTACAACATTTTATCTAGAAATATAAGAGATGCATGTGAAGACAACGTTCCTACATGGGGACCTGGAAGAAGAAATCTACATGAAACAACCCGAAGGATTTGTATTAAATGGAAAGAAAGAGTCGGTGTGCAAACTAAAAAGATCCCTTTATGGTATAAAAAAATTGCCAAGGATGTGGTACCAAAATTTTGACACATACATTGTGGCATCCCTGACCCTCAAACCTCTGTCGGGTAACGCTACCTAAACAACTATATCTTTGTTTTTCTGCTCTCATACCATTTTGTGACATTCCCATCCTTAAACCAATAGGCTAGGCCATGCCACCAAAAAATTTGATTCTCTAATACCATATATATTTATATACATATCTATCTAATGAAATTTAAACACTTATATCATTTTTTTCATACACATATTCATGCGGAAACAACATTAAAACATACATGCAATATATACAGACAATTCTAATAACAATATAATTTGATTTCAAGATACACATCATACATAGAATAGAGATTGGGTACCTATATTTTAATAGATGACCACCAACTGCGTGCATACCTTCCACGAACCTCCCATCGTTAAACCATGCTGCTCATCACACTTTCGATGGTGGGTCGCAGAGTTGGGAATAAAATCCCTTGGACAAAGGTTACGACTGGAAAGGACAAAAGGAAAGTCATACAGATCAACAAGAAGGATTTTTCTCCCAGGATCCACTTACACCCTGACTCCACATAATCTCATTCCCCATGCACGTCCCTCCGAGTGTATACCTTCACTATCACAAGTCCATCTGTTGTCCACCTCCCTTCTAAGGGATTGATAAAATTTGGACCCGAGAGAGTATCAGAGTACCATAGCTGCTATGAGACTCCCTCGAGGAGAACTCGCTATCAACACACTCCTCTAACCTAGAGAGAGTTTCTCATAGGCACGACAACCTACACCTCTTCTATCAACACCTAAGTCCAGTAGGTAACCTCCACAACAAAAATTGGGTATGGGTTATGGCAATGAAAAAAAGCCACACCAGTCCAGAGAAAATTTGGGTAGAAACAACAAAGGCTAAGGCACGATATGGCTTAGACACTATGTAGTTGTGTTGTGCTTCATAGGAAAAACGGTTATCTTCATAACATGGGTGTGCGGGTTTAGAAGTTGCAGAGATCAACGATTAAGGAATATGGCTAGTTGTGTCAAGTCTCTCTCTATCTCAATGCATGCATCAGTTCTGAGTATGGATAACCTCTAGAGTGGTGACCATTGCGAAAATGGTGACGGAACCCCCAATGAGAACGCCTTTCCACCCTAAAAATTGCATGCGCCGGGTTGACATGTCTTCACGGGGATTTGCCACGAGCTCCACTTAACACTTGTTGACACATGTCTTCCTGAAGTTGCACGAGCTCCACTTAACACTCGTTCCCTTTCCCCAGGAACTTAGGAAAACATAGGTTATGTCAAACCTTAGCTTCTAGGAAACAATAATGTAATATTATTCCTTTATAGGTAAGCCCTCTAGCTTATCCCCTATTCCTAGACACTTAGCACCTTCCCTTTCCCTACCTAGTGGAGCTTAGTCCCCCATAAATATTTATTCATGGTCGGTCTACATGCAACGATGTAATTTTATTAATGATGTGAGTATTTACATATACAAAATCAGCCTCATTGGCCTTAGCATCTAGGATCTCTGGCCTAATAAACACATAAGTCTTCCAGGTTATAAACACTTGGCTCAACATCCTATAAACATAATTACAATTCAGCAGGAGATCGACCTTGGGGTGTTACAATCCCCTCCCCTTATTTTTGCACTGTCCTCAGTGAAACTTATTTACACAACAACAACAAGATTTCCAAAATATTAAAAAATATGTGGGTTCGCCCGCATAATATCTTCATGCTCCCATGTTGCGTCCTCGGGACTGTACCAAGTCCACTGAAACTTTACAAGATTTATGATTCGATTCTGGAGTTTCTTTCTCTTCCAGTCCAGTATGCACATAGGCTGCACTTGCAAAGCACCTTCTTTCTCCACCTGAATCACATTTCAATCAATCACATGATTAACATCATGTATATACTTCTTGAGCAATGATACATGAAATACATTATGAATAGTCATGGATGCAAAAAATGCAAGCATACAAGCTACTGGTCCAATCCTTTCTAGGATTTCAAATGGTCCACAATATTTTTTGCCAAATTGGAACAACTTCCTAGCTTCAAGGAACTTTTATTGGCTTTCACCTTCAGGAAAACATGATCACCCACTTTAAACTCCCTGTCGGTTCTGCCTATCTTGGGAAGCCTTCAAATTCAACTTTATCTTTAACAATTGTTGTTCCATTTCCTTGAGAAACTCTCGCTCAACCATTTCCCTATCAGCTGGGTTTTCTTGACTTACTGGGGTGTGGCACTTTCTACCATAAAGTGCTTCAAACATGCTCATATTTAGTGATGCTTGATACCCATTGTTGTAGGCAAATTCTACCAAGTGTAAATAATCTTCCCATTTATATGGTTTGTCCATCACATACAATCTTAACATATCTTTTATCACTTGATTTACTCTTTTTGTTTGTCCATTAGACTTGGGGTGATAAGTTGCGCTGAATTTCAGGTTTGTTCCGAACCTCTTGAATAATCCTCTCCAAAAATTTGAGGTAAAATTTGGGTCTCTTTCAGACACAATTTTCGTGGGTATGCCATGCAAGCATGCTAATTCCCTCATATAAATATCGACAACATTAGTTTCCTTGTGAGTAGTCTTCAATGGAATAGAATGGGTGACCTTCGTGAGCTTATCTACCACCACCATGATGGAATCATGTTGTTTGTTTGTTCTGGGTAATCTTGTGATGAAATCCATTGTCACCACTTCCCACTTCCACTCAGGGATGGTTAGTGGCTGTATCAACCCATATGGGTGTCTATGCTCAGATTTGATCATTTGACACTCCATACAATTTGAAACTTCATTTCTTCATACCCGACCGATGGTAATGGCTCTTGACTGCTGAAACTATTTTTTGATATCCCAGTGTCCCACATAAGGTAATTTATGCATTTATTTTAAAATTGCACTCCTCAATTCACAAGAATTGGGTACATAAACTTTGTTTCTGTACAAGATAATTCCATCAATTCCCAATTCATAATCTTCATCTTTCTTTTGCATATTACCTTGCTACAATTTAGTTACCAATTCCATGTATTGAAAATCAAATTTTGCAGCCTCGAAAATTCAGCCTTTGAGATCCATCTGATACATGCTAATGGATGTAGCATGCAGTTCATGCACTCTCCTGCTAAGTGCATGAACCACTTTGTTCTCCTTTCCTTTGATGTGCTTGATATCAAAGTCATACTCACAGAGGAATTCCAATCATCTACTCTTCCTAGCAATCAAAGTAGGTTGATCAAACAAATACTTCAGACCATTATGGTCTGTCCTCAACTCAAACCTCTTTCCCATGAGGTAGTGCCTCTATTTATTCAAAGTGTGCACTATGGCTACCAACTCCAAATCATGAGTGGAATAAAATCTTTCATGTTATTTCAATTTTCTGGACTCAAAACATATCACAAATCCTTTCTGACTAAGGAATCCTCCTAGTCCTTCTTTGCATGCATCTGTGCAAACCAAAAAATCTTCATTCGAATATGTGATATTCATAATTGGAGCACTGGTTAACAACTGCTTCAATTTCTGAAAGCTCTTTTCACATTCTTCCATCCATTGAAACTTCTCCCCCTTCCTTTGCAAGGAAGTGATGGGGTGAGCTATTCTCGAAAACCCTGTAATGAACCTTCTATAGTAGCCAGTCAGACCCATGAAGGATATGACTTCTGTCACATTTTTAGGTGTTTTCCATCCTTTAATGGCCTCGATATTTTCACAGTCCACTGCTATCTCTTCTTCATATATGATATGCCCCAAATAGTGAATTTTTTTTTGATAAAATGAGCACTTGCTCAATTTGGAATATAGATGAAGCTATGTTAGCAATTGAAACACCATCCTCAATTGCTCCTTTCAACTCATCCACCCCATATCTCCTATGTTTCTTGATAGGGGATGGACTTGACCTGTTGTGTGGCCTCCTTTTGGAATGTCTTTGGGAGTGCTGGTGATGTTTGCTACCACTTCTTCCTCTTCTTTCCTCATCAGGGGTCCCGTGAATTCCTGATTTCTTGGAGCCACTCTCCTTATCTAACTTCCTTTCAATTATTTCTAGGCTCCTTATTAACTTCATATTGAAGTCTTCCTGTTGCTCCGTGGCTCTCTTAAGTCTTTCATTATCTGCCTGGTGAATTTGGACATATTTCTGCAAATTTTTAATGATGTTAATCATGATCACTTCTTTACCTATTTTTTCTCCATGCCCATTGGAGTTCGTTCCTTTAACTCCCAAATGGACATCCATTTCTCTAACTTCATCCTCTAGAGTGTAAGTGTCCTATGCTTCCTCCATTTCTATTCACTAGGTAACAATTTTGTTCTGTTCTGACAATTGGTAATGCTGCAAAAATGTGCAGACAACCGAATTTTGTCATGTTATCAATATTTAATAATTTTCCATAGTAAATTAAGCAATTTGATTCAATCAAAATAATATCAGACTCTATTTTCGGTGAGTCTTTGTCAATAAAGAATCCCCATGATTCTATATCTGAGCCCTACTCTGTTCTTATAATTCACTTTCGGGTGCTATCCCCTTTTCTTCAACCCTCAACTTGCATGTGACCATGACTTTGAAAAAGTGATAATAGTTGGGCACTTACTCCTTGCTTCAAAGTTTCTGGCTTTGGGTGTTTTCAACTCACCAAAATACCAATCTCACGAACTCTGAACTCGTGAACTTCACAATTTACATGAGAGGAATCAATGGTCCACACTCTCTTCCCAAATCAATGACCACAATTATCCTTGGGACTCCGTGCTTCAGGGTTTACAAAGCCTTCATTTCCACAAACCTCCAAAGTGAAGACTCTCTGGAGTGTCAGATCTTATGACACGCGTCCATGACTGTCAAGGATCACGATAAATTTTGGCGCTTCGGCCTTCAGAAGTTCTTGCTCCACCCACTTGCACTGACTTCCTTCGAAATGCAGGACTTGGCGCCATGCATCCCCTGCGACCATCAGGGTCCCCACTAACCATGCTCAAGAAGAGTGCCACATGGAGAAATATTAGAAGAAAACACGTGGCCCATTATGATGGGTGACACGTGTCATGTTATAACTGGCATTTCTATCCTCCAAAGGTCCTTAATTCACTAAAACGTGGCACACGTCCCATGTGTCCACGTCATCCCTGGTGACATCATAAGGCCCCGTCACTTCGGGACTTTGGTCTTCAGAAGGCATTACACTTGCTTTACTCAAATATCCCAAACTACGAACTTCTGAAGTACTTTAACCTTACGGGGTCCACGAAGTGTAGATTTCAACAATTAAGGTGGTGGCACATGGCCCCATGTGTTAGATTTATTTTGGTTCAACAAGGTCGTCAAAGTTCCATTCTGAATGACACGTGGTAGGACTAAGGAATTCCACGTCACCCTCAGTGACATCTTCATGCCACGTCACTTTGGGACTTCGGAAGAATTCACCTTAGCACACCACATTTCTCCCGAACAATGAATGCCCGAACTGCTGTGAGATCTACAACTCACAATCACTTGCAGGCAGATCTGTCGATATGTGTCTCTTATAACGAACAATCCATATGAAATTTGAACTTCGAGACTTTGGGATTCAGGCCTTTCTGCTCTATAACACGTAAACTTCGCCATAGTCGTGAAGTCCGAAGTACTTAGGGGTTAACTTTCCTGCACTTTTTCTAAATCTGATGATTGTGAAGGGTCTTCCTTCTCCCTAATAGATCCTACGGCCGAAATTTGAAATTTGCGGACCAACACAATAGTTTTGTGGCTTCTTTCTATGTTTCCATTCCTTAAGTCATTATATCTCCCAAGATTCTGAACACCACCCCAGTGATGCTCTGAACTTTGAGTTTTGTCCCTTTCAACAAGAATTCGCTCTAAAATATTTTCTTCATTAACCACTACCATGGCCCATCTGGGATCAGTGTCGAAACCTTGGTTCTGATACCATTCTGTGGTGTCCTCGACCCTCAAACCTCTACGGCTAACACTACCTAAACAAATGTATCTTTGTTTTTATGCTATGATACCATTTTTTGACATTCCCGACCTTAAACCAACAGGCCAGGCCATGCCACCGAATAACTTTCATGCTCTGATACCATATATATTTATATACATATTTATCTAATGCAATTTAAAAAGTTATAGCATTATGTTCATGCATAAACAACATTAAAACATACATGCAATATATACAGACAATTCTAATAAAATTATAATTTGATTTCAAGATACACATCATACAAAGAACATAGATTGGGTACTTATATTTTAATAGATGACCACCAACTACGTGCATACCTTCCACGAACCTCCCAGCCTTAGACCACATTGCTCATCACTCTCAGCAGTGGGTCACCCCCAAGCTAGGACTAAACTCCACCAGGAAAGGGATTCCTAGGCTTGGAAAGGACAATAGGAAAGTCGCATAGATCAATAGGAAGGAATTTCTCCTAGGATCCACTTACGCCCACAACTCACAGACTCTCATTCCCCACATGCTTGTCCCACCCCAAGAGTGTACACCTTCACTATCAATAGTCCATCGGCTGTCCACCTCCCTTCCAGGGATTCAACATCAGTTTGGACCGGAAGTCTCAGAGTACTGTAGCTGCTATGAGACTCCCTCGAGGAGAACTCACTTCCTCAACACACTCTCTCACCCGTAGAGAGTTTCTCATAGGCCTGGCAACCTGGATCTTCTATCCAGCTCCTAACTCTAGTGGGTAACCTACATAACAGAAATTGGGTATGGGTTCTGGTAATGACAGAAAGCCACACCAGTCCAGAGAAAACATGGGTAACAATAACAAAGGCTAAGGCACGATATGGATAAGACACTATGCAATTGTGTTGTGCTTCACAGGAAAAACGATTAGCTTCATAAAATGGGTGTGAGGGTTCATAAGTTGCAGAGATCAATGATGGAAGCAATGGATGGCTGTGTCAAGGCTCTCCCTATCTTAGTGTGTGCATTAGTGGAGAGTATGGCTGACTTCCATAGTGGTGACCATCGTGAGAATGGTGAGGGAACCCCCAACGATCTACCTTTCCCACCTAAAAACTGCATGCACCTAGGTTGACACATGTCTTCTTGAAGCTGCATGAGCTCCACTTAACACTCATTCCCTTTCCCCAAGAACTTAAGACAACATAGGTTATGTCAAACCTTTGCTTCTAGGAAATAATAATATAATATTATTCCTTTAGAGGTAAGCCCTATGGATTAGCCCCTATTCCTAGACACTTAGCCCCTTCCCTTTCCCTACCTAGTGGAGCTTAGTCCCCCATAACTCTTTCTTCGTGGTCATTCTACATGCAACAATGTAATTTTATTAGTGATATGAGTATTTACATATACAAAATGAGGCTCATTTGCCTTAGCATCTAGGCTCTCTGGCCTAATAAACACATAAGTCTTCCATCTTATAAACACTTGGGTCACCATCCTATAAACATAATTACAATTCAGCAGGGGCTCGACCTTGGGGTGTTACATACAGCCTTAGTTTTGGATTTCTGAGAAGCAAAGACAATCACTGCATATATTCCAAGGAAGAATGTGTATGTTTCATATATGTAGCTTTGTATGTCGATGACATGTTGCTTATTGGAAACAACATGGACACAATAAAGGACGTGAATAATAAGCTATCCTCCAAGTTTGACATGAAGGATCTTGGTGCAACTAAATTCATTCTAGGAATGAAGAATAAGAGAGATCGAGCGGCTAGAAAGCTCCGGTTGTATCAGACAAAGTATATTGAAATAGTTCTAAAACATTTCAACATGCAGGATTTCAAACCGGTGAAGGTTCCAAATCCTATGGGAGCAAGGCTAACTACTGAATAATGTCCAAAGACGCAAGAATAAATAAAGGACATGGCACATGTTCCCTATGAAAGTGATTTTGGTAGTCTAATGTATGCGATGGTATGCACTCAACCAGACATTTCCCATGCAGTGGCAGTGTTGAGTAGGTACATGTCAAGACCTGGAAAGGAGCACTGGAAAGTTGTTAAGAGAGTATTTAGGTATTTGTGTAGCACAAAGGACTATTCTATATGCTACCAAGGAAGACCCGGAGGTGAGAGTGGTAAATTAAATGTACATAGCTTTGTCAATGCCAACTGGGTTGGAGATATGGATTGACGAAGGTCGACCAATGGATATTTCTTCAAGATGTTTAGTGGAGTAATAAGCTAGATGAGTAAGTGACATGCAGTCATAGCCTTGTCAACAATAGAATATGAATAAATGGTAGCCACTCATGGAAGAAAAGAAGCTGTATGGCTGCAAAGACTATGTTTAGGAATTAGGTTTGAGCAGAGCGATATTAAGGTAATTTGCGACAGTCAAAGAACAATGTTTCTAGAAAATAAACCTGCTTATCATTTGAAGACTAAGTACATTGATGTACAATACCATTTTGTAACACATATGGTGGAAAGTAACAAGGTTCTACTGGAGAAGTTAGACACGTTGGAAAACAAAGCAGGCTCGTTGACCAAGTCTATGTGTGTTGTGAAGTTCTCTTGGTGAAGAGAGGCAATGGGAATTATTGCCCTGGGTCTGTGAATGAAAGTTCAGGAATCTCTTGGTTTCAACAAAGAAGACAAAAAGTGGGAGAATGTTGGGTTGTTATATTATTTGTAGTGAAATTATAGTCGAGGTGGATTGACTGTCGGTCGAAGTCGAGGTGGATCGACAACAGGTCGAGGGTTGAGGTAGATCAACAACAAGTCAAAGGTCAAAGTTATTCAACCAAGTAAAGTTGAAGTCGAAGGTCGAAGAGGTTCGACATGGTAAAGTAATCGACAATAAGTCGAAGAGGTCAACCGATAAGATGTCAACATGTGGGCATGTGGCAGCCGACTGAAGACCGAATGAAGGCTAACTGGTAGTCAACTGGTAATTTGACTTGGATTCTACTGTAAAAGAATCGTGAGATTTTCGATATTTGTAGCCAATGATCTGCATGGATTTGTAACCATTTTTGGGTTCCTTTTATTTAGGTTTTTTACTGTTGTAAAGCCTATAAATAGGTGTGTTTTAAGGTCATAAATGATAATCAATGAATCGTAGGATAGACAATATTTAGAGAAATATTTAGATGTAGGTTTTTGGTCATGTAGATATAAGCTAGATTGGATACAAGGTTTTTCTTGCACATGAAATAGGGTATGATGTCGATTGTGTCTTAGGTGTGGACCAAGGTTGTACATGCAACCTTTTATTTAGATTGAATAAGACAACAAGAGAATAGAACACTCATGGAATGTTGGTTTTCTTGGTTTGGGTTTCCATGGTAAAATATCTCCGTATTGTATGATTGCCTTGTCATTTACGTTCCTGATTAAATTCTTCTTCTCTTATGCTAGGTTTAGTGTGGAAGTGTATCTCATTTCTTGACAACAAAAAGGGAATGGAAGATTGGTCGCAGTGTATAAGACTAATGCAAGTGAGATTTGGTATGGAGTTGGAGAATATTGCACATAAGTGTACATGGATAAGTGATCCATCAGATCATATTGGGAAGTGAAAAAAAATATGGGTATCGATACCAAAGAATGAATGGATGCACAATTTTATACATACACTGGATACAATTTCAAAGAACTAGTACTTGGAACTAGAAATGCACAGAGAAACAACAAACTGGGACTAGTTGATTCAAAGGTTGAAGGTAACATTCACTTTTGAACACAAATCTCCACTATATGCAGCGTCGGTGATCCATATTTATGAGAATAATGAAATTAAAACACAAATCTATAATATTAACACAAAGATACAATGAATAATAAAAGAGATATCGTAAAACTTGACTTCTATTAAATAAAAAATATGCTAAAACTGTAAAAATGCGGACTGAAACAGGCTTGCTAGAATGGTGGCAGATTATCTCTGAGAAGAGATGTGATGGCTATGATGATTTGCAATAATATGAGTACAATGAGGATCAAAGTCCCTTTTTACATCAAAATTCTATTGAATTTGGCCATGGGTGAGCCACTTGCCTTGCTGCAGGAGCTACCCCATTTTGACAACCCGATAACGATGAATATTCAGTTGGTGAGTTCCCTTGATCTATGTGTCCACAATCTGATCAGTGGATGCATGTTATATGCTATTAGGGTTGATCTCTATTGGTGTCAGCCGTTCTTCTATCTCTAAGGTGTCCAATAAAGGTGGAAAGTATGGTTGAAGGAGGTCCACATTAAATATTAGGTGCAAGCCAAGGAAGGAGGGAAGGATGAGCTCAAAAGAATTGTCACCCACAACTTTGGTGATGGTGTAAGGTCCATAGCGGATTGGACGAAGATTTCGATGGGGTCCTGTAAGGTGTTCTTTCTGCAAGTGAAAACAAACTTTATCTCCCACCTGAAACTTGTGTGCCACCCAATGTTGATCATGGCATTGATTGTACTTGGAATTGAACTTCTGCAAAATATCCTGAACTTGTTGACAGATGTGCTAGATTCGTTCAATGAACTCGGTGGTTTTGTCGACTTTGGTTTGCACATGGGATGATTCTGCTTGTGTGGACGCAAGGGGTAGTGCAACATCCATGGGGCCCAATGGTTGAAATACCATCTCCACCTAAAAGAGGTCGTGGTTGTTTGAGTTATCTATGGATTTGTTGTAACTGTGTTGAACATAGGGAAAAATCTCATCCCATGTGCACGGATGATTGGAATTGTACATGCGTAAATTATGCACGATGATCTTGTTGACGACCTTGGTTTGGCCATCCATTTGGTGGTGCAAGGCCTTGGATTTGGTGAGCTTGGTGTCCGACCGTGACCAGAGGCTCGACCAAAATGTGTTGAGGAACCGATTGTCTCAATCAAAGATGATGGTTTATGGTATCCCAAAATGTACCCACAGTCATTCGAAGAAGAGATTGGCAGTGACATATGTTGTGATGCTCTTCTTGTAGGCGACTAAAATCACCATCTTGGAAAATTGATCAAAAACCATGAAAACATAGTCATTTCCCTACTTGGTTGAAGGAAGGCCCGACATGTAGTCCATCAAGATGGATTCCCAGGGCCTATTGGGAGTATGAAGAGGGGTCTACATGCCTTGTTTCTTAATGGTTGGTTTGGAAATGGAATAGGCCATGCAGGACCTGATATACTTGTTGATATCCTATCATATTTTTGGCCAATAGAAATGTTTCTTTATCACTGTCGTTGTCTTCTCTATGCTAAAGTGTCATTCCACCCAACTGTAGTGAGCTTGCCAAACCAGCTTCACTTGTTTTCTTGATGAAATTAAAAGATGGCCCATATGGCAAAAAAACCCGTCTTGTAGATGAAAATCAGTGACAGTTGTGTTTGTGCCCAACATTTTGTATGTAGTGGCAAAGTCAAGACCTTTCTCATAGAGTTGGGGCCATCCAGAGGTCTCATGTCTGCAGGAGTGTAGGGTTGTGGTTAGTGAAAAAACTGGAAGTTCACTAAGGCAGTCAACGATGTGGTTGATGCTCCCTATATTATACTTGATGTTGAGATGGAACTGCTGCAATTTTGTGGACCACTTCTGATGATAGTCATTCTTTAATTTTCCTTGTGTTTGCATGAACTACATAGGCTTATGACTAGTTTGGATGATTGTCTCCTTCCCAAGAATGTAATGCCTCTACTGGAGGAATACTTGTACAATGGAGTACAATTATTTGTCGTAAGTGGGGTACTTGCAAACATTATATGATAGTGTCTCACTATGATAGGCCATGGGATGCCCATGATGAATGAGAACTATGCCCACAAAATAATCTAAAGCATCTGTCTCAATCTCAAAAGGCTATTGCAGGTCAGCTAATGAGAGCATCGGGGTTGGGCATAAGTGCTACTTCAAATCATCGAATGATTTATGTTGCGACTATCCCCACATGAATTTTTCCTTGCCACTGCCCCTGGTCACTAGGCTAATGGCCCATGCAATGTGGGAGAATCCCAACACAAACCTATGAGAGAAATTAGCAAGTCCTAAGAAGATTTAAAGCTCAGTGAGTGTGGTCGGGGTTGGCCAATCATGGATGACCTGAATCTTGGATGGATCGACATGCTTCCCATTCTCATCAACAATGTATCCTAGGTACTAGACCCATGTTCATGCTGAAGGATAATTTTTCGAAATTTGCATATAGCTTGTTTTACCACAGAGTGTGCAGAACCTATTGTATGTGATTCAAGTGTTCAAACCAATTCTTGTTGAATATGAGGATTTCATCCAAATACACCACCACAAAATAAATGGTGAAAGGCCAAAAGATATCATCCATCATCCTCATGAAAGTTGTTGGGGAATTTTTCAAGCCAAAGGGCATGACCAACCATTCAAAAATACCTTCTTTGGACTTGAAGGTAGTCTTCCATACATCGGTCTGCTCTATTGGGAATTGGTGGTAGCTAGACTTTAGATCAATCATACTGAAGTATTTCCCCCCCTTGAGCTGGTCAAGGATATTGTCAATTCGAGGAATTGAGTACCAGTTCCTAAATGTGATTTTATTTAGGGCCTGATAATCAATGTAGATTTGCCAGGACCCCTCTTTCTTCTGTGCAAGAATAATTGGGATTCCACAAGGTGATGAGATTGGGAAGATGTGCCCCTTTTCAATCATCTCTTGGATCTGGAGCTTAATTTCCTCATTTTCTGAGAGAGAACGGTGATAGACTGGCCCATTGGGTAGCGGTGCATCAGGGGTCATATCGATTGAGTGCTTGAACTGACAGTGCAGAGGTACCCCAGTGGGTGAGGAGAAGTGTAACATACCCAACCACCCACATGATGGGGTACGCTACCTTCAAGCCCGCCCTTGGACTTCTTTCTCTTACCGATACCTTTTTAAAATTTAAGGATGCATAAAAGGAAAGACTTTAACGACATGCACAACAATAGTCAACAAGCATGCATAGTCTAAAGATTCAATTAAACGATAATTAAATATACAATGGAAATACATTCATATACATGCAAATGATACCATAACAGAGAGAACTTATCTTTATGAAAGATGACACCAACTGGTTGTAGACCAAGGACGTTCCACCCAACCGTAGACACTAATGTTCCAAATCTCAACAACAACGTCACCCCTGAGCTAGGGCTATGAATACACAAGGATGGTTCCAGAGTGTTACTTGGCTTCCCAAACTAGTCAACACCCAAGCTCTCACAGGCTTCCCAACTCTCACAACAATCCAAGTACCCAACTCTCTTCTACCCAGCTTGCACCACCTGAGAGAATGGACCTCCACCCTTCTCTGCCACGCAGTCCCTCAAGAAGTCCTTCTCCTTATTTAGGCTCCAACGCAATTGGTACAAAATCTCAATGCTGGGACTCTCAGGGCTCGCAGCTGTGAGCAACGCTGGACACAAGCCAACACATATCAGACATGCAGGCCTCAAATCATGGCTGGATCACACCACCGACCACTAAAACCAACTATCTCGTGGATAATATTCAGAAGTTAGGATCCCTTTCCCAAGACAAGACACGGATTAGGATGGATGAATGAATGGGTGAGTGAGTGCATGAAAGTGACTGAGGGAAAAGAATGAACGTACAAGAAATCAATGAACAATCCATCATTCGAACCCCCCCATCAGACCAGAGGCAGGTTTAAGTAACTTCGTGGGGAATCAAGAACCTCCTGGCCTTCCCCAAGAATCTGACGTAACTGATCCCCTCCCTTAGGAAAAAGGGGTAATTAACCTAGGAATAAACACTTAGTCCCTCAAGCCCCCTCTCTTGTGGAATCATAGCCCCCTCTAACTCTAGTCCTTATCCGTCTAACAACCAACCATGTATTTATTATTAATAATGATAGAAAAAATTACATGTCTTGGGCACAGTGGCCTTTTAATAATTGTTTGGGAACCGTGACCTCTCAACATTGTAGAAATACATTATTTAAAATGGGGGTTCAAAAACTGGGGTGTTACATCCCTTCCCCCTTATTTTGGCACTGTCCTTAGTGCATATACAAAATAGAGATCAAAATCTCAAATTTATTCAAAAATCTACGGGTACTCTTCCCGCACGACATCTTCATGCTCCCGGGTAGCATCTTCAGGACCATAGCAGGTCCACTAAACTTTTACCAACTCTATAACTCGATTTCAGAGCATTTTGACTTTTCTGTCCAATACCCACATTAGCTAAACCTGAAAGTCTCCCTCCGTCTCTACCTGAATCATATGCCAATCAATAACATGGTTAGGGTCATGTACATATTTATTTAGTAAAGATACATGAAATACATTATGCACATTCATGGAAGCAGGTAATGCAAGCATGTATGCAATTGGCCCTATTCTGTCCAATATTTCAAATGGACCACAGAATATGGCTGCCAGCTTTGTACAACTACCCAATTTCAAAGAGCTTTTCTTGGGCTTCAATTTCAAAAGTACATGCTCCCCTACTTTGAATTCTCTAGCTGTCATGTTCTTGTCTACATAGACTTTCTGTCTATCCTGAGATGGCTTTAAATTCTGCATGATCTTAACCACCTGGTCTTCCATGTCCTTGAGCAACTCTGACCCAAGTATTACTCTATCTACTTGGTTGTCCCAACTTACTCGAGTATTGCATTTCATACCATACAAGGCTTCAAATAAGCTCATTCTTAATGAATCTTGATACCCATTATTATATGCAAACTCAACCAAATGTAAGTAATCTTCTCACTTATATGGCTTATCCATCACACACATTCTCAGCATATCTTCAGTTATTTGATTGAATCTCTTTGTTTTCCCATCTGTCTTGGGATGATATGTTGTGCTAAAATTTATATTTGTGCCAAATCCTTTAAACAACCCCCTCCAGAAATTGGAGGTAAACTTTGTATCTCTGTCCGAGATAATTGTCCTAGGTATCCCATGCAACCTAGCAATTTCCTTCATGAAAATTTATGCAATATTAGCCATCGTATGCGTTGTCTTCACAGGCACAAAATGAACAACCTTTGCTAATTTTTCAACCACCACCATGATTGAATCATGTTTCTTATTCATTCTAGGTAATCCTGTGATGAAATCCATGGTGATCACTTCCCATTTCTTCCTTGGTATTGGCAATGGTTGCAGCAAACCCGCTGGGTGCCTATGATTAGCCTTCACCTTCTGACATTCCATACATCAAGCGATGTAATCAACAACATCCTTCTTCATTCCCGGCCAAAAGAACTGGCTTCTTACTGCTGTAATTATTTTCTGGTAACCGAGATGTCCAACATAAGGAACACCATGCATTTTATTCAGTACCAAATTCCCCAGTTCTTCATGTTATCACATAAAGTTGTCAAGGGCCATAGGCTGCAGCCATGAGCACAAAGCACAACACTCAGAGCGACTCATTCTAGGCCCAAAATCAATGGTCGAAGCTCAAAATAGATCTGAACCGTGCAATAATCCAGAATGCCATGCGTCATCAGATCCTCAGCTCCAGAGGTTTTTCTTAGAGGGAAATGTGGTTTGAGATTGAAATTCTCGAAGGCCGATTCGCAAAGCAGATCTTAGCCATTGATTCGAAGAGGGAATATCCGATCCATCAAATCTAAAGCGCCAGAGCTGGGCCGTTGATCAGGAAGCCTCATCTCAAATCACAATATCAATGGTCACACTCCATTGCGGGGTCGGAAGGTGCACAGGTTTTAAAATTTTAAGGGCAGGGCGCAATCGGGACTGTGGTTTTTGGAAAGAGACACGTGGTGGTTCATGGTGAATTGCGGGGACAAAAGCGGGTTGCTTTCAAGCCTTCCTTGGTAGAGCCCAAAATCGTGCAATTGCGTAGGGTCATGGACCTAGGTCACATTGAGGATGGAGCGATGGAGAGGAGCTATGACAAAGGTCGAAAGAACCTCACTCCACATCATGCCTGTGCATACRCTATCAGACTTCCACCTACAAAGCTCGCATTGGCCACARACAAAGACCATTCATGGCCTCGAGGCATCAGGATGGACTCGCAGAAGTCATTGGCACCATCTAGGAACATTCATGGGTGTCAGGCCTCATCCTGATCCTGATGAAGGTAGTTACTGAGAATGAGAGCGGTGGTTGAGACCTCGTCTCATCACATAAATGGAAAACCATAAATGGATTGGCAGATTAAAGCTCGCGTATGAAAAAAGGAGATTGTCTACACAGTCTGATAGAGAAGATGTTGAATGAAAACTTTGAATGCAGCAATCCAACCACACTCCTGATGGTTGCAACAATTCTTCTTATATATAGGCAATTTTGATATTTTGAACAAGTCGAATGGTTGAGCTAGGTTCCCTGCTACTGTAATATTTTTATGAAGAACACTGGTTCTCTGGTTATGTATTTGTTTTTGAGACATCTTGGTTAATCTAAGTCATCTTTCTTACTCCATCTTATTTTCCTCTGATATTGAGAGAGTTCATGAATGACAGATTCACATGGATTGTTAATACTGTATTATGATGAATGATATATTATAGTGTTGTTATAATTTCTTTCAGTTTCTTTGAGATTTGAATTCAAGAGGACCTTGCGTTTAAGTTTTTCCTCCTTAGGTCGCTGTGAATTTGTTATTCATAGCATACCTCTACACTTTTCTCACTAAATCTTCCTCCTACTAACCCTTACTCCAACTTACTTACTAAAGTTGATTCAAGACCTCAATGGTTGGTGCATGATAGTCCAGATTTTTTGAGTTAGAACGTTATTATCTCGAGTCTTATCCATTGCCCCCCTTAAAACTCATTTAAATTTACTGTATAAACTGATGGGTACTGGGCTTATCCTCATTACAGTCTGAGGTTGATTCCTAGTGCTAACACTCTGGAGCTAGGAACATAGATTCTATTTTTATGCATGAGTAATCCATCTTCCCTTATCTCATACTCCTTTGTTTTCTGTTGTACATTTCCTTGTTGTAAGTTTTCCTTTACCTGTAGGTAATGCTGATATGTAACAAGACCATCTAAAATTCTTTTCTTGAATTCTGACTGATGCATACTGATAGAGGTAGCATGCATGAGATGCACTCCTCTACTAAGCGCATCGACAACTTTATTCTCCTTACCTTTGATATTCTTGATATCGAAGTCATATTCACTTAAAAATTCCAGCCATCTTGTTTGCCTGGCATTCAAGGTCAACTATTCAAAAAGATATTTCAGGCCAATGTGGTCTGTCCTTAATTCAAATTTCTTCCCCATGAGATAATGCCTCCACATCCTCAAGGCGTGAACAATGGCAACAAGTTCCAAGTCATGCATGGCATAGTTCCTCTCATGTTCCTTAAGATTTATGGACTCATATCCAATGACATGCCCATTTTGCATGAGGAATCCCCCAAGTCCTTCCATACATGCATCTGTACATACCACAAAACTTTCATTTGGGTCAACAATCTTTAACACAGGTGCTTTAGTAAGTAATTCCTTCAATAGATTAAAATTCTTTTCACACTTGAGTGTCCATTCAAATTTAGTTCCCTTCTTTTGCAAAGAAGTGATAAGATGAGAAATATTAGAGAACCCTACTATGAACCTTTTATAGTAGCCAACTACTCCATAAAATATCTGACGTATGACACATTTTTGGGCATTGGCCATCCTATAATGGCTTCGATATTCTCTGGATCTACTGCTATGCCTTGCTCTGAAATAATGTGTCCCAAGTAATGGATCTGCTTTTGATAAAAAGAACACTTACTCAAATTGGAATACAACCGATGTTCTCTCAGTACTTGCAACACCAGTCTTAAGTGATGTTCATGCTCCTCTTCAGACTTAGAATAGATAAATATGTCATCCAAGAATACTATGACAAATTTATCCAAATAATTTCTGAATATGTCGTTCATTAAGCACATGAAGAAAACTGGTGCATTGGTCAGTCCAAATGGCACCACTACAAATTCATAATGCCCATACCTGGTCCTAAAGGTTGTCCTATGCATGTCTTCTTCCTTAATTCTTACCTGATGGTATCCTACCCTCAGGTCAATCTTTGAGAATTTATTTTCTCCTCTTAGCTGATCAAAGCGGTCACCAATTCGGGGTAGAGGATACTTGTTATTTATAGTGTGCTTGTTCATCCATCGAAAGTCAATATACAGGCTCAAGGTTCAATCCTTCTTTTTGAAAAAAATTACTGGTGCTCCCCAAGGTGAAACACTTGGACGTATGTACCCTTTCTTCAACAATTCCTCCAATTGCATTTATAATTATTTTAAGTCTGGTGTGCTCATTCTGTAAGGTGTTTTTGACACTAGGGAAGCTCCTGCCACTAAATCAATTGAGAAATCTATCTCCCTTATTGGTGGCAATCCGAGTATTTCTTGGAATACATCTTCAAATTCCTATAGTACCAAGAAATATTTGAGGCTTGGCCCTTTTGTATTATCCGACTCTTCCACATGAGCTGCATACAATTGACATCCTTTCCTAAAACATCTTTTTAGCTGTAAGGCTGAAATCTCCTTTATAGATATGGGTCTTGGAACTCCTTTCACAGTTCTTTTTTTCCCATTTCCATTAAGACATGTAAATGTCTTTTTATGACAATCTAGGACAACATGATTCTTTTCCAACCAATCCATTCCAATCAGAATATCATAAGACCCCAATGGTATGATAGTTAGATCAACACTAGTATTCACACCATTAAGACTTATGGAACAACTTCTGACCATGTCATGGATTCTTCTTTTGGTTCCAGTGGCTAACTGAACCAAACTTTCTTTTCCAAGTTTACTTTTCTCCAAATGTAATCTATCCACTATCTTAGGATCAATGTAAAAATGACTTTCTCCTGAATCAATCAAAATAGAAGTAGGATGATTTATGATCTTACCTTCCACCTTGATCATATTGGACTAGTAATCTGCTTGTCGATCATTTAAATTTGCATAGATTCTTCCCATATATTTGACTGTTGTAGCTTCTTAGATGTTGTGCATAGAATTCACTCTATCCTTTCTGTGTGGGAAATCCTTGTACATGTGATCTTCCTTGCATCCCTAACATTGGATTGGTGGTATTCCCTGGCCTTGATCATACAGGTATTTAACCTTCCCGATGGCTTCAGTCAAGGTCTTGGGCTCATCATACTTGATCTTTTCCTTATAAAAGAATGGTAGTCAACTTATAAATCTCTGTATTTTCACTTTCTCATCACCAATGAACTTGACATAATTTAACAATCCCAAGAAATTCTTCTCGTACTCTACCATAGTCATGCTTTCCAACCTAAGTTCAAAGAACTCCTACATTTTCCTTTCATAGAAATTCTCTAAGAGGTACTCCTTCTGGAAGTAATTCTTGAACTACTTCCAAGTGATCCTACTATCATTAATGTGCTCCACTTTCTTCAGTTGGTCCCACCACATTACATATTTCCTGTGTAAATGGTAGGTGGAAATCTTGGGTTCTAGATTTGATGAATAGTTATGCAATTGAAAATATCTCCTGAGCCCAAGAAACCATGCTTAGGCATCATATTCCCTTTCTCTTCCACCCTCAAAGGAAGGTGGATTGAGCTTCCTCAACTCTCGTTGCAAACTATCTACCTCTTGTTTCCTTCTTTGGTGTCTAACAGGAGACACCTATGGATTGCTTACGAGATCATCCGATGCATAAAACTTTATTTCTGAGTAAGGAGGTGAGTGGTGTCCATGATCTCTTCTAGAACTTCTGGAATAACCAACTCTTCCAAGATCATCCCTTCTTTCATGGCACCTTCCTTCTTCCTCTTGTCTTGAGTTTGATTCCTTCTTCGTTTTTCTCTGCAACTGATTTAATATCTACAACACTCGAAAATTTATCTGAATTTTCTCTCTCATCAGTCTCTCGTTGTCTTCTTTGTAGCTCTGCACTTCCATCTTCAGGCTTCTTACCGTTTCTATTAACATTTCCTATTCTCCTTTTCCGTTGCGTCCATTGGAATCACTCTTTGCATTACAAACTCTGGTATTCTGGCCTTCATCCACCTTATCATGACTGGAGGCTCCTTCTCCTTATTCCATTTCCTCAATATGCCCCCTGAGTTGATGTGCTTAAACCCCTTAATTGTTCAAAATGTACAAGTGAACATTTTGTTAGAATTATGCATATGATAAAAAAAATTACCAAACCATGCTACAGGTCTCTTTCTTTTTTTGTTCATGGAGATCATATCCCCATTCTTTGAAAATAATGGTGTCTTGTTATCCTTGGCTGACACATAATTTAATCTCATGCAGGCGCTTACTTCAAAACACCTTCCCAGGTGACCACGACTATAAACCGCATCTAAATCCTTCCTTATCACTTTTCTATCTCGAAGAACACCAATTCAGACCTTAGCGCTCCTTCCCTCAAATCTCAATTTGCATATGACCACGACCATGACCCTACGCTTATATGAAAAAGCGTTTGTCCATAGCTTCGAGACTTCGAAACTTTCATCCAGGACCGGATCAACAGTCCTCGTCCTTTTTCACGATCAACGATCGAGATCCTCTTCGAGACTCCACGCTTCAGGAGTTTCAACTTTCCTCACTTGCCTCCTCCCAGAATGCTTTTACCCAGAGTTCATTATCTGCCAACATGTGTCCTCCCACAGATCAACGACTGTGAATCGCTTCGGTTCTTCGGGCTTCAAAAGTTTCAAACTTTCCTCCTGCACGTTCTCCCGGAGTGCTTTCACCTGAAGTCGACGATCCTTCGACGTGTGTCTTCTGGACTCAATGGTCGATATGTACTTTGAACTTCAGGCCTTCGAGATTTTTTGACCCAACGCAACCTATCACATCCTTCCCCACTGGAGTGCCTAGTCTTCAGATTGCACGATGTGTCGCCATGTGACAAAATACTAAAAGAGGACACGTGGCCCAATCGGGCGAGTGACATGTGTCACGTTCTAACTAACATTTCAATACTCCATATTCTCAAAAATTACTGACACATGACACACATCCCATGTGTCCATGTCATCTTAGGTGATGTCTGTAAGCCACGTCACTTCTAGAATTATAGGATCCACATCACCTCTAGGTGATGTCATCGTGCCCCATCACTTAGGCTCTTTAGCTTTGGGACTTTGGGAGTTTCCATACTGGCACACTTCCAATTTTCCCGAACTCTGAATTCTCGAACTGGCCAATCTGGCACCATGTGTCCTTCTGGATCGAATGACTAAGATTTAGTTCGGTTCTTCACCTAGATTCCACGGATCTGCACCATGTGTCCTCCTTAATCTGACGGTTGAGGCTTACTTTGGGCTTCAGATTTTGGAAATCTCAAACTTCAAACCTTATCTGGCCCCACTGAATTTTATCCGAAGCCCTAGATCTGGTGATGCATGGCTCTCGACAGATCAATGGTTGTGATCCTTTCAGGTCTTCAGGTTTCAGAAATATCAAACTTCAAACCTCCTCAAAATACATGGTATTCTGCTACGTGTCCTCTTGAATCAGACGATTGAGGCTTAATTTGGGCCTTCACCTGAAATCCACAGATTTACGCCACGTCTCTTCTGAATAAGACGACTCAAATTCACCTCGGAAGATCCAACGCTTGAGATTTACTCCGGACAATCTAGCAACTGAGATATATTTCAGATGATCAGATGATTGAGATTTACTTCGGCTCTCCGACTCTCTGGGTTTTAGAAGTTTCAAATCTCCACTGAAAGCCTCTTGAATCGATTTCTTCGGAGTTACTTATCTATTGACACGTACCTCTTGGTTATCGACGGTCAGGATCTACTTCAACTATACAGAGTTTCGATGTTCGATCCCTAACATGTCACATCACTTACTGCCTTTCAATTTATGGGGGCAGGCATCGGTGGTTTGGAGAAACCCTCTTTTCACCTCGCAATTCTCCTGACGCTAACACGTAACCCATTGGTGAAATTGTGGTTTTGGATTGCGAGAATGCCTTGGGGAGTTATCTCCCATGCAACTTGGTTCCCCACAATTCCATTTGTCCATTGATCTCTCTCTCCAATGGGATCTGACAGTGGTTACCTTAACCCTTGCTTCCTTTTCATCGGATGACCCCTGTTGACCTGTCCTCCGATCCAATGATCCTGGATCTCTCATGATCCTACAGTGGTGATCACTCTCGAATTCAAAGGGGACGGTCATGATCCTTTAAACCCCTTACAATGGGTCTCTGGTGATCTAACTCCTGCGTAGATTCTGCAACACCATTCGTCCTGAACTTTTCAACTCCACGGTTAGAGTTTGTTCTATAACCACGATACTTTGACCAACATAATCGGCCCATACCGACCTGGTGTTTCAACCAGAAGCTCTGATACCAAACTGTAACATACCCCACCACCCACAGGTTGGGGTATGCTACCTTCAATCCCACCCTTGTATTTTGTACTCTTACCGGTACCTTCTTTGTTTAATAAGGACACATAAGATAAAATATTTAATGACATGAAAAACAATATCCAACAAGCATGCATAATATAAGATTTAGTTAAACGATAATTAAAATACACAATGGAATACATTCATAAACAGATAATAATATCACAACAAAGAGCACTTATCTTTATAGAAAGGCGACACCAACTCGCTACAGACTAAGGACGTTCCACCCAACCGTAGACACCACTGCTCCAAATATCAATAGCAATGTCACCCCCGAGACAGGGCTATGAATCCATAAGGATGGTTCCAGAGTGTACTTGGGTTCCCAAACTAGTTAACTCTCTAGCTCTCATAGGTTTCCCAAGACCCACAACAATCCAAGTACCCATCTCTCTTCCACCTAGCCTATACCACCCAAGAGAATGGACCTCCACCCTTCTCTTCCACGCAGTCCCTCAATCAATCCTTCTCCATTTTCTAGGGCCTCTAGCATAGATGGTCTAGAATCTCAATGCTGGAACTCTCAGGACTCGCAGTTGTGAGAAAAACAGGGCATAGCCCAATGCATCTTAGACATGTAGGCCCCAATTCATGGTTGGATTGCACCAAAAACCATTACAACCAACTATCTCATGGCTAATATTCAACAGTTCGGTTCCCTTTCCCAAGCCAAGACGTGGATGAGGATGGATCAATGAATGGGTGAGTGAGTGCATGAAAGTGTGTGAGGGAAATGAATGAATGTATAGGAAAATCAACAAACAAGCCACCAGTCAAACCCCCCCTTCAGACCAGAGGCAGTTTTAAGTAACTTCGTGGGGAATCAAGAACCTCCTAGACTTCCCCAATAAGCTCACATAATCAATCCCATCCCTTAGGAAAAAAGGGTAATTAACATAGGAATAAACACTTAGCCCCTCAAGCCCCCTCTCTTGTGGAATCATAGCCCCCTATAAATCTAGTCCTTGTCCATCTAGCAGCTAGCCATGTATTTATTATTAATAATGATAGAAAACATTACATGTCTTGGACACATTGGCCTTTTAATAATTGTTTGGGTACCCTGGCCTCTCAACATTATAACAATACATTATTTAAAATGGGGGTTCAAAACCTGGGGTGTTACAGTTCTCACCATTCTCTCCAAGATTGGTCCTAAATTATCTGTATTCGTATCCACATTCCATTCTATCAAATTCACCTCTAGAGCCACCCAGAAGATGCCTTCTCTTGAGGAATTTATCGAAGCCATGACACAATAGCAAAACAATCTCATCAACATGGGAAAAATCAAATCCCTAAAGGCGCATGCACTCACTATGCAAAAGATGGAAGCCACAAATATCATAAATCTAAAGATAAAGATAAATGAAAAGTACATGCACATCCGAAGAAGGAATCGTACAAAAAAACCTTCACTGATGCCTCCATATCCAAAGGGGAAAAGGGAAGAAAAGGGGACAAATGCATGTATTGTCACAAAGGATTCTATCCAGAATCCGCATGCATGGAAAAAAAATTAAATATGATGTCTGAAATACTTTAACAAAAAAACCTTGGAGATCGCATCCCCGAGGGTGCAAAGAAGAAGAAGCCAAAAGATTCGAATTCCAAGAAAGGCAATTCTAGCCATGCATTGATTGCAATCAACTCCTCTCACGATACTTGGATCGTAGATTCAGGATCATCACATCACATGGATGCCTCAGAAGCATTCTATTCTTCATTGGATGCATGCAAAGGTCCTCCTATTATGATGGGGGACAACTCTTATGTCGAGGTCACCGGCAAAGGAAGGATTGAACTCACCCACATAAGCTTCGAGAAGGTGTTGCATGTTCCCAAACTTTCTGTCAACCTTATCTCTGTGTATCAGATGACGAATTCTTGCATCAGAAATAAATTTGTATTCACACCAAATTCTATGGACATCTACGACATGCAAACCAACTCCAAGGTTTCTACTGGTGAGGTAAATCATCATTCTAGATTGTATACTTTTTCTGAATTAATTGAACCCGATTATGCTTTATAGCTTACTCATGCTGATGAAAGTAGTAGGATATGGCATGAAAGGTTTGGACATTTGAATTTAAGATACATGAAACAACTTAGCAAGAAAATATTGGTTGATGGTCTACCAAACATCCATTTTTCCAAGGGAGTATGTGAGGGATGTGTTCTCGAAAAACACCCTCAAGACAAATTTGACATAGGAAAGTCTCAGAGAGCTTATGCACCTTTAGATATGATCCAGAATGACCTTATGGGTCCTTTTCCGCATCCATCCATCAACAAAGCGAGGTTTTTTTTCATTTTTTTTAATGATTTCTCACATTTTAATTGGATCTACTTTCTCAAGCAAAAATCCGAGGTCTTTCAACACCTCAAATATTTCAAAGCCATGGTTGAGACACAGTCCAGAAAGAAGATCAAAGTCCTCTAAAATGATAACGGGTGAGAGTATGTGAATCATGTGATCCATAATCTTTTCCATGAGGCAGGGATTTAGTTGTAGTACACAGTTCCCTATACTTCGCAGCAAAATGGAGTTGCTGAGTGGAAAAACATATCTCTAAAGGAGATGGAATCTTGCATGTTGCATGCAAAGTTACTACCATAGATACTATGGGCCGAAGCACTTAATTGTGAAACATACATCCAAAACATATCTCTCCATAGATTTTTCAAGGATAAGACCCCCTACGAGGCTTGGAGCAGCCTCAAACTGGAAGTGACCCACTTTCTCATTTTTGGTTCACGTGCATGGTCCCAAATTCCCTTTGAAAAGAGGAAGGCACTTGATCCATAGAGAAATGAGTATATTTTTATTGGATACCCCGACGGCGTGAAGGGATATAGGATTATTGATCTTTCCTCAGACCGGCTCATCATTGAGTGAAGTGCCCAATTCGAGGAAAGTGTCTTGCATGCACCTCAACAGCCACATGTAGACACCTTCATTATTCCACCTGTTCGAGATGATGAGAATGCACATGCCAAATATTCTTCAAACAAGAGTTATTATTCAGAGGACTCAGATGATTCACATTCAAAGTTAGTAAAGTTGGATGTAGATTCATAACATCCATATGCAGTTGCAGAGCTAGAATAGAGGCCCAAGTGGGCACATAATACTCTTCAAGATTCAAGGGATATCATTGGTGATCCAACCAATACTAGGAGGACTCGATCTGATTTCTAGGAGCCTCCTGTTGCACTCACTGCCACTGAACCATTACCCTCGAGGCATCTTTTCTTGGTTCAGTCTTCAGATCCAAATTCTTATGGAGAGGCTGCTGGAAATCCTTTTTGGGAATCCACCATGAAGGAGGAGTACAACTCCCTTGTTGAGAACCAGACTTGGGATCTGGTTCCCCTTCCTTCTGGGAGGAAAAGTTTCATATGCATATGGGTCTACAGGACTAAGATCATAGAAGATGGACAGATTAGAAGATACAAAGCCAGACTTGTCACCAAAGGCTTTCAGCAGGTTCATAGTATTGACTATGAAGAGACCTTCAGTCCAGTAGTGAATATGGACTCCATACGATTAGCACTTTCCATTGTGGCAGCCAAAGGATGGGAAGTCCATCAGATAGACGTGAAGAATGCATTTCTTCACAGTGATCTCTCTGAGGAGATCTACATGGGGCAGCCCTAGGGATTTATGTAGGAATCATCTTTGGTTTGTCGACTGAAGAAGTCCCTTTATGGACTCAAGAAGGCTCCGAGGGCATGGCATGCCAAGATGGATTCCTACCTGTTGTCACAGAACTTTTTACGTTGTAAATTAGACCCAAATGTCTACATGCTCGGGATGATTGATTCACTTTTATTTTTAGTTCTATATGTCGATGATTTGTTAATCACCAGGTCCTCGACTTCAGTGATTGCTGTAGTCAAGAGGATTCTACATGTCAGGTTTTTGATGACAGACATGGGTCCAATCCACTTCTTCCTTGGACTCGAGATTAGTCAGGATGCATCAGGAATCAAACTATCTCAGGCCAAGTATGCACAAGATATCCTTGAGATATTTCACATGACAGACTGAAAGTCTACTCTGACTCCTTTCCCATCAGGAGTCAAACTTGAGGATGGCAGGGAGACTCCACTGGTTTAAAACACTATGTATATACAACTAGTGGGGAGCTTGTTATATCTCACACACTCTAGAAAAAACCTCTCATATGCAGTTGGCACAGTTTCTAGGTTCATTCAGGTGTCGCATGACCTACATTGAAAGACACAAAGTGTATCCTTCGATATGTACAAGGTGCCATCACCTTTGGGATTCATTATGCAACAGACTCTACATTAGATCTCATCGGATTTACTGATTCCGACTGGGCTGGTGATAACACTGATCACAACTCCACATATGGTTACTAACTCAGTCTTGGTTCTGGGCCTATCTATTGGTCGAGAAAGAAGAAAGTTGCCATTTCTCTATCTTCAGCCGAGGCAGAGTACAGAGGGGTAGTTAACATAACCATTCAGGCTATGTGGCTACAACATTTTCTCACTGAGTTGGGCATTCAGTTTCATCAAGAGATCGTCATATGGTGTGATAACCAGAGCACACTGAAGTTCTGCAGAGATCTAGTTTAGAGGTAGTGGACGAAGCACAATGAGATCCACATGCACTACATCCGAGACTTAGTACATGAGGAGATCACCGACTTACAATTATGTCCTTCAGCAGAATAGACAACATGCATCTTCACCAAGACCTTCACTAAGAAGAAGTTCCATTCTTTGCGAAGTCGTCTTCTAGTGAAGGACACAATTTCCTAGCAACTGTATTTCTTCTTTTTACATACATTGTACCTTGAGGGGGGGTTTTTCCCATGATTATTTCCATCTTTCCTCACTTTATTTCAATGTATCTTTTTTATTTGGGTACATAACATGGCCTCGTTCCCGACACCCATTCTTTATTTTCACCATAGTGATGTTCAGGGGGGGTGTTAGAGTTACTTCACACACACCTAGGATTTTTTTTTCCTAAGGTTTTTCCTTGTTTATTAGTCATAATTAGTCGTTATCTAGTCTCCTATATTTTAGGGGAGAATATTCCACCTGGATAATATTTGCTTTCAGTTGACACTTCAGTTTGACTAGTTGAGTTGAGTTTAGATGCTACATTGGTTTTGTCACCATGCAAAATTGGGATCATCACCATGCTAATTCGACCTTGCCTTGGTATCATCACCAGACTGGCACATTACCCTTGATTCCCTGATTTAACTCCTCACTACTCTTTGTACATTCAGTTACTTGAAGACTCATTGACTAGTTAACTCAACTAGATAGCAGTTCACTCCCGTAATTGCCTGAGAGACTAGACTAGGTGGAAGTTCACTCCCGTAACCATTGGTGTGTGTCGAAATCACTCTAGACCACCACTATGGCACATTGGTTCTCCTCCAGTGCACACTCATTGATTTATACAAAGTATATCATATGTAAATTATTCATTATTCACAACGGTTAATGAGAAGTTTTTCATTCTTTCTCTCCTTCTTCTTTCTCAAATTCTCTCTGCAAATGTGTGTATTATTGTTTAGCTATATATATTCTGTGCAGGTTCAACAAATTTACAACTATTATATCAAGTGTGATTGATTATGGAATATGTATCACTGTTTACATAACATGTATACTTTGTTGCTTGATATCAACCTTTTTTAACTAGTTGTGATAATACTATTTCACTTACTTGTAAACAGTCATAGTAAATATTATGTGAATATATTACATGATTGGTGTTGATATCATGGTAGCTTCGGGAGGTATTAACCTCCACATGTAACCCTGAAAATAATAGAATGTTCTGGGAAGTAAGAAGAAACTCTAAAGCATTGGACATAACCCTAGAAGACAAGTTGGCTAAAGGAAATATTTGATATTGAGTTCTTAGCCTCCATAATGAGAAGTCCGCCCAGACAGCTAAGGAGGAGTAGTATAAATACAGAATGCTAGATCTCATTTGACATATACAACTCACAACTATAGAAATGTAAGAGTGTGCACTGAAAAAATTGAGTAAGTGCACAAGTCTGGAGAGTAGCTGTAGCTGTAGATACTGCAACTTGTATTCTCAGTTTAGGCTTGGACTTTTTATTGGTTATGGTTTGGAATTTATGCATTTTTTTCTAGCTCTGGAGAGAGGTATGCTACATTGATTGGCTATTAGGCCTAGGGTTTTCTTCCAGAATTATTCTCTGTCAAGGTTAAGGTGCTTGGGGGTGGATTCGGCCTATGGTTGGGTGAAAATATTGCTATATTATCTATGGTTAAACGAGAACACCTATTATTTATAATAGGTTATGGGCCCACACTATCTTCAGACAATATAACCACTGGAAGATAGATTGGGAGGATTTTCTCAGTTACAATTGCAATTGCAGTCAGTTTTTGCAGCAACAACAAAACCCTAACCCTCTTGTTGAGGCACCTTAAGTGAAGATATCGACCTAATTTATGGATAACCTAGTGTTCCCTAACCCAATGCACCTTTTGGTACTCTCAGCAAACTAAGATGCCAGGTTTTAGTTTTTGGTCAAAGTCAAAGGTTGACCAATTCAAATTCAAAGGTCGACAAAGTCAAAGCAGTCATGACTTACTGTATGAAGTCAGAAAACAATTTATAAGGGGATTCTAACTTCAAATCATGGAAGAAAAGGATTGACCTCATCCTTGCCAAGAACAATTTGTTGGATATCGTGAATTTTCAAGTAGAAGAAATGGAAGTTATGATGAAGAACAATATATGTAAGAAATTGTGAAAAAGGGTTATGAATGGAAGCATTGCGAGATTCAGAACTAGAGGTTATTCTAGAAGGAGGAGAAGACTATGATAACAACTTGTTCACATAAAACAAATATTCCTCTATCTGAGCTATTATATCTCTTACAGTATCCATGGATTGAAGTTTACATCAGTTGGTTGTAAAAGGCTTCTCTCCTAATTGACAATTTGAGGAAGACGCTTATGTAAAGCAATCTCAAGGTCTTGAGGTATACCAGAAAGAGACCCATGTATGTAGATATAATAAGACCTTGTATGGATTCAAACAACTTGATGCAGAGTATCTCATATACATCAAAAGCAAGGTGAAAAAGTTCTAGGACAAAGATAGTGTATCACAATAATTACTCGAAATTATGGAATGATGGATTTCTAATCCATGGAAAACTCTCATGATGACAGAATAAGTGCTACTTGGATATGTTTCAGTTTGAGCCTTTCCACGATGTCATGAGCTAGAAGGAAACATAAATGTTGAATTCAACCATGATATATTGTAATGATCAGAGCTATATGAATCCTTTAGAGAAAACAAGTGTTCCATGACAGATCGAAGTACATTGAGATCAAGCATTACATTCTCTCTTATGAAGTCCAAAAAAGAGAAATGGTTATCCAATATATCTCCACGGATGAGTAGGTAGCAGATATTTTGGTAAAACCTATGTCCAATATGAAAATTTTGCATACTTAAGAAACAAGTTGGGGCTCGTGGAGACGACTTCCTTATTGAAAACAAGGAAGAGATTACTCCCAGGTTGGGAGGGAGCACTGATGTGTTATTGATTCATGGATAGTCATTTTTTTTCAGTTCGAAAAATGGTCTAAGATGAGCAGTTCCTTTCCAGTTTGGAAAGTGGTTTGAGATTTTTGATGGACAAGCATTTTCTAGTTCGGAAAATAGTCCATATCGGACAGTCATTTTCATAATGAAAATGGTTTGATAGATTGATGATGTACCATAGACAATGATTCCTCTTATGTCCAGTGTGGGGGAATGGTCTAGGAAAGTCATTATTCTTGGTAGTCACTCTGAGTAGAGGTCAAGTAAAATGGTCTGCCTCGTCGGGTAGTCATTCTTTTGAAGTTCACAATTGTGAGTAGTTTCGAAGAATGGTTTGTTTTGGAGGTTGGTGTAGGACAGTCATTTCCATTAGGAAATGGTACAGATAGGCATTCCCTAGTGTAGACTCATTCTATCCAGGTTGCACTATAATTAGTGCCAGAGGAATGGCCCAGTTAGGTGAATGGTCCAGGTTCAAAAATCAGGGACATACATTCCCTATGGCAGACTCATTCTCTCCAGGTTGCACTATGACTAGTGCCAGAGGAATGACCTAGTTAGGTGAATGGTCCAGTCTCAGAAATTGGGGACAATTACTCTTCTATGCTTGAGAAGAATAGTCCAGATATCCCATGGTTGATGTTTTACATTCCGAGGGAAAATGCTCTTCTACATCTCACAGATGTGGGTGGAAGAATGGCCCAGATGACTTAGTTTATATCATGATATTGTTTTATACAGGTTGATATCAGATGATATGATTGCTATAGATATTGTATGTCTCTGGACAGTAGATGTATTCTATTGTGGTGGATGTGTTCCACTGGTTGTGACTATGTTTCACTGATTAAGTAGTTGTGTGCTACTTGGTGTGGTTGTGTACCATTGGATATTAGTTGTGTACTACTATGGATAGAGACAGTTGCGTTCTATTGAATGACATTGTTTTGATTTGAAAATTCTTATTCGCTAATGGATAATCAGTGTACTGATGGACACACATTCTCCAGATGAAAAATGGTCTAGGACATTTATTCTTCTAGGACGTATGTCTAGATTAGAAGAATAGTCCTTGTATCCCATGGTGTGGCTTCCAACGTCTGTTGGAATAGTTATTATTCTAGGAAATATGCCCGAATTAGAAGAATGGTTCTTGTTTCACTCTGTGGAGTGAGTGACTTATTCAACATCATGCCTGATTACTCATATGGAGTATGGCTTCGAGAAATTATGCATTTGATGCTATCAGATGATACTGATAGTGATGATGGTGCTCGTGATCTAATCATGATATTGTTGATACTGAGAGGGGGGTGAATCAGTATCAAGTACAATTTAAAACCTTTTTCAACTTATACTTAAACCATTCAATTGTATCCAATGAGAAATGAACAATAGTATAAGAGTTACACCAATACACCACAATTCACCATGCACAATATATGAGAAATAATCAATAATTATTGTTCAAGGGAAGTAATGGCTTCCAAAGGTAGCTACAGCTTCCAAAGGTAAAGGGAGGGATAAACCTCCAAGAGAAATATACAATCCTCCAATATCAAGAGAGGATTTAACTCTCCATCCTTTCCCCTTCCTTCCACCCAAGAATATATCAGAGATATAAAACTTTACATTAAATCATCACCATCAACCAACCATCACATAGAACCTAATAATGATTCCTCGGACTTCTTCAATTTATGCAATTCTTCAATTCTTGGAATAATTTGATCCTATAGATAATATTACTCAATGTATTCTCTGAAACTTCTCCAAGTTTCACTCCTTGCATCCTCCCCAAAAACAAGTTATAGAAAGAATGGTAGACTTTGTTCAATTTTGGTTTATTCAAGAGACCGAAATTGTACAGAATGCCCCGTGCTCAATATTTAACATCGGATTCTTAAAATAATACACAAGAAATGAAAGTACGTACTATTTACAATGAAATTTGTCCCACTTCATTTGGATTCTCTATGAGGAAGTTATGATTATTTTACCTGGAACACATGTTTATTTACTAGCTTCAGGACCAGTCAAAAACCCTATCTTCCACAGAGTGTATCTCCATAATTATGGTGAATCAAGAGTTGAAACTCTTACCATATGTACCTTGATATGTCTTCTCAATACCATATCAATTTCACCATCTGAATCATTCTATAAAAAATGTTAAAGCGAAAATGGTAAGATGACCTGAAAATAAGATACCTTAGAGCACATCACTAAAAGGCTTCATCCTCCCTTGAAATCCGGCCTTCTTTACTTATGATTTCCTCTGAAATTCGACTTGTGTATCAAATGAATGTATAATGATATTTATTTATAACATTTATGTCACTTCCTTTTAACATTAGGGCTGACCTGACACTTTCTTATTTTGTAATTCGGTTCTTTAATTATCTTCAGGGCCTACATGTACTTCCTTCTTCAATTCACTTTGTCATCTTCAAAAATTCATTTATCCTCAACCATGAGGATCCACATGACATCCCACATACCACTGGAAACAACATGATGTATATTATCCATCCATGGGTGTTTTACCTGCATGTGCATTTTCCTTCATGCCCAATTACCTTCATCAATCTTGCGGTCCAAAACCCATGACTAGGGTACATCAATGACAACAATCAATCTTCCAACAATCTCCCCCTTTGTCATTGATGGAAACACTCATGCCCCCCCTATCATCATGATCCCAATTTATCTCCCCCTTTGACATCAATGGAAAAGGTTAGGGCTTCTCCCCTTGAGTTTAATGGCGAAAGGTAACTCTCTTCTTTGGGGTTTCTCCCCCTGAACATGTGGCACTTAATAATACTTCATCCTTATTTTTGGTCTTTGAGAATTTTTCTTCCTTGGAATCCTTTTCTGTGGCTTCTATTTTCTCTCTCTTCTTCATGTCTAGGATTTATATGTTGTTCGATCTTCTTGTTTCAGTTTCAACTAATCTTCTTGAGTTATTTTCTCTGATTTTACATTTTCGGGAGTCAAACATAAGAGTGTATCCTTGATCACATATTTTGTTGACACTAAAGAGATTATGCTTCAGATCTTCAACCAATAGGAGTTTTCCTTCTTTTACATTTTCACTTCCAATATTTACAATTCCTTTTTCAAGTATTTTAGTAGATGAGTCATCTCCAAATGTAACATTTCCACCCTTTTTCTTCAAGCTGACAAATTTTCTTTGATTTCCGGTCATATGATATGAGCACCCATTATCTATGAACCATTCATCTTCTTCTTTGCATTTTTCATTTTGTGGAATTTCTTTCCTTTTCCATGTTGTAGTTGGTATACAGACATTTGGCATATGATTATCTTCCTTCATCTCTCTGCAATCTCGTGCTTTATGACCAAGATTATTGCACTTGTAACATACAATATTTTGATCCATTAATGGGTCAAATGGATTATAATTTTTGTTGATAGGTCTACGCAAATTTCCATATCTGTTATTTTCACCATTCATGTAGCTTGCATAGTTATTCCTTTCATTGATTCTATAGTTGATTGCCTTGTGTCCAAAATTTCCACAAGTATAACAATGTCGAAGAAAGAAATTTTGATACTCAAGAGTAAGTGATCTTCTTTGTGGTGTGGTCCATCTGGGTTCACTATATATTCTTCTGTAGTTTCCTTCAT
>SNQJ01S0006396.1:7779-19339 GCA_010110895.2 Picea sitchensis
TTGCAAGGAAGCTGCAACATATACTACATAAACAATAAAATAAAACTTGGAATGATGACAATCTATGATTTCCATTGATCCAAGACTCTCCAATCCCTACATCTCTCTACTCGAGTAATGTCCACTCTGCAAGAGGTCCTCCAATCTCTCCCGAAACCCTCGTAATCATGGTATGGAAAACTGTTGTAACCCCTGATTCACAGAGGTCCTGATGAAACTACTGTTGAACATCTATAGGGGCCTTGTGGGACAAATTGTTCTCAACCCATGGGGGTGTTTCCTTTCACAGTTGCGTGAAACCTTCTTGGAACCTACATATATGACGATCGACCTTCTCCAAAAAATTACCGCAAATCCCCTACGCAAGTTGATATGCCTCCAACTCTCTTTGGGATGAAGACAAGCACCAGAATGAACTCAAATGAGGACTCTAGATGAATCCTCCTCTTAGTCTATCTAGGGTGGATATTGCACCACCGAAACTAAATTGAAGTGAAATGATTTTTCCAAACCCCAAAGTAAACTTGGCTCAAAGAGAAAATCAACAAGAGGTCATATCATAATTCCAAAGAGAAGGGTTAGCCATGTATTTATCCTTCCTCCGAACCTTCTATACATTTCCCCTTTTTGACTAAATCAAACCCTCACTTTATTTTCCCTCCAATTTCATTTAAATATAGTTATTTATTTTATTTAATGTCACTTTAGGATTTATCATTCCAGTGACACCAAATAAACCTCCTTGACTCCCTTTCTCCGATTGAATATAGCCTATTAGAGTTGTATAGGCTATTGAGTCATCCTCCATCATGATCAATTGGAAGGGGACATTACACACAATTAGTTCCAAAATTAATTCCAGGCTCAAGCGGAGCTTCACCATTAATTTTATAAATAATTATTAATTAAAACAAACAAACAAAATGATTCCTCCCCAAAATTTCCATAAACTCGGGCATGCCCACTTATTTATACAAATTTAACAACTAAAAGAGATCACCACCTCAACATCTTAAAATATATAAATCACAGTTTGAGTCATGATGACTGGGGTGATATGGATGTCTTGGGACTTGCATTCCTGTCCACGTATTCGACCCACTCCCTGAAAAGTATAATACAACTTTCACCGAAAGGGAATTTATGATGGTCCATTGGCATACTTGGCTCGTGTTTACTGTCACGGAAATGAAGAGTGTATTTTTACATTAGTTTACTCAATTGCTCCATCTGATCTACTATCTTGACTGAGATGATGACGTATTTTTTCACATGCCCTTTCTCTACAACAACAATTTGGTTGATCTGATCTTTATACCCATCTGTCAATCATTGAAAGTCAACTGGTACCTCATAAATTTGCCAAAATTCAACAAGGGAGCCAAAATTTTGCAACCAGAGGTCTGCCATTGACTGGTTCAACTTCCTGCATACCCTATTGCAACATTCCCATTCTACCTTGACTCTGTCTTTGGGCTCATTCGCTATTTTATCCTAGTGCTTAGTTTTTATTGCATTTGTGCCAATCGCTCATCTGATAACAATTCAATATGGTGGTCCTCTTCCCCCTTGTCTTTCCATACTACTCGAATGAAATCAATTTTCTCCAAGTTGTTGGATCCTTTCTTTTCCCACCGAAGTAAATCCTTATATGTGAGCCCAAACAACAAGGACTCCTCCTGCAAAGTGACTAACTTCATTACTACATCTTCTTATACCTTAAGGAATTTATCATGTACTTCTAGTAGGTTTGTTAAAGTTTGTTACCCCCCTAGCTTCTTGGTGATACTCAACTTATTACTTAAGAGAGGCTATTTCCACCCTATCTTTCTCTTTCTTCCATTATTGATTTCTTGAAAGAATTATGTGAGATGGATAATCCTTATTAATAGAGATGGATCATCTTTTATTTCTTGGTGTCTTTATGTCTATGATGACTTCCTCTGTGGTGCTCAACACACCACTGTTTAGTGTGACTTTCCTTTTTCTGTGAGTCCTTTTGACTATAAATTAATACTTTTTGTCGTAATAAAAAGACTCTAAGTCGGCCACATCCTCAACTAGCTGAGGGATGGGATGATCACCCAAGGAAAATATATTGCTTAGTCTCCCATGAGTATAGAAGTTCTCTTGTACAGGGTTTTGAGTGAGTTCATTAGGTGGTTATGCCTCCCCTTCATCATTTTCTATATGATTGTACTTCTCTTCATTGGTGGCATTTTCCTGGGTTTCCTTCTTTGTATTTTATCCTAGAACTGATGACCCATCTGGTAAACTCTCATTAGGTTTCTCAGTTTATTCATTATTTTGTACCTGCTTAAGGTTGTTTCTAGTGTCCTAGTTTTTTTCCTCATCATTCCATGTTCTTTCTCCACTTGCATCATCTTCATTTTTTTTTATTATTTTGCAGATCACCATTTGTCACAAATCCATTGTTCTGGTTGTCTTGTTTCTTACCATCCTATTTGATTTCAACATCCTAGCCATCTGTACCTTTCCCTTTACCTTCTGGTGGTTAAACCTCTTGGTCCTTCCCACCAAGTGGGACCTGATCTTACTCAATGTTGTTTGATGATGTATCACCTTTTATTTGGTGAGAGGGGTCACTCATACATGAGTGAGAAGTGTCTTTCTATTCATTCCCATCTTTCTTTGATCCTACCTTTTTCTCCTTTTATGGGATTTTTGGAGTTTCCTCCGTATTGAAATTTTTTCAACAATGGGGACAATAGATTCTCCCCCTTTCTCTTCATCCCCTGTCAGTTCAATGACTTCAGAAGGATTCATAGTAGTGACTAATTTTTTTCTGTTCCTCTCCAAGATTTTTCCCTTGTTCTACCTTTTCCTTTTCCAATCATTCTAATTCCTCCTTATAATTTTGTCTCTCTACCTCTTCCTATATTCTCTTTAGATCATCAACCCTTTCCTATTCATGTTTAAACTTTAATTCCTCCTCTTATTGTCGAGCATGTTCTTATTGATCTACATTTCTTTTTTCAATGAATCCAAGATCCCTTTGCTTCTTTTCAACTTTCCTTCTCTATTAAGAAATTTATTCTCGTGTTTCCTCTTCTTCTTCTTTCTTTCTGTATTCCTCTCTGAGTATTCTCTCTTCATATTTCTCTTTTATGATTATTTATTGTTCTGCTTGTAGGGATTGTTGTTGCTTCTTTGTTGTGATGTTTCCCTTTACTAATTTTTTTTCTATAAGAGACTCCAAGATTCACCATTTTGATTTTATCCTCTATAGGTACAGAGGAAAACATGGTTACATTTTTGTTGGCCCTTCTCTTCTCCACTTATTTCTAGTCTTGGAAATTGTCAATGAAAAATTCTTCTTCCCACATTTCATGAGCATATGGAAAAGTCAATACCACTTGCTCTATATGCTTTGGGACTAATCCTTTTGGGTCATGTTTTCCCTATACCTCCATGTCATGCGTTTGTATTCTAAGTGTACCTCGCCTTCTTTTTTGGCATGATTGACGTCTTTGACCACATAATAACCTATCATAAATTTATAGAGGATAAACATAATCTTTTAATCCTTTACAAGGGTGGCATTGAATCCTTGCATGATAGTTTGATAACCAATCTATTTATAGGTACATACACATGTAGGAGATGATGTGGGATAATGGCTCCATAAATTATTAAATAGATGTTTTTTTCCTCAAAGTACTTACTACTAGTTCCCTATGAAACTTAAAATCTACTTTTCTTTCTTGGATAGTCTAGGAAACTATTGTCCAAATATAAGAAAGCAGATCCTAGGAATGAAAAAATCACAAATTTGGGGATAAAACATTTTGTACCTTTTTTCCTAGAGCATGATGAAGTACACATGGATATGTGTTCTACACACATAACACATCCAAGAGAAATGAGACCATGTGGAACACAGGAGGGACTCTAGGTTTTGGGGATTGTGCCTGAGCAATTTTCAAACTGAGTTGCTTAGAGATGACATCTCCCCAATTGAACTTCCTACCTCACATTTCCACATAATAAGCCAAAGATAACTAGGATTATGAGAACTGGGAGTAGTCCCGTTTACCATAAAATATACACAAGAGGATTATAAGATACATGTATGGCTACCTCATCCTAGAGATGGCATACCTACTGCTAGATATCTTCACAATTGTTTTTACTTCTTTCCACCAACTGTTCAATGTTTTATTGGTGTCATATTGTTTATATAATGAAACCATGAAATCCTTAGTAAGGGACTCATCAGGGTCTAGAAATTTGTTGCACATGGCCATATATTGAGGAAGTAAGGAACCTATAAATTCTCCCTGGTCATTCAAAATTTTACAATACTGGTCTTTGGTGTGAGTAATGAACCATTCCATCAATTCTATACAAGGCATGAAAGGTACCCTAGCCATGAAAAAATGTAGCATGGACCTCTTTATTCCAGAGAAAATTGCATCATCTACTTCCCTAAGCTCCAGGTCGCTATGTGGAGTAGATTCGAGGTAATCCCCATTGTTAAATTTCAAGAAAATATAATTCGAAGAAGAGATTTGCACCTGTGTGGAATTTCTACTCCCCGTGCAAGGCTCAGTGTCCAAAAATAGCGGTACTATGTTTGAGATATTTTTCTGGGGAAACATGATAATGGGTTATGTATTCTTGGTTGTCAAAGATTCTTCCATTCGCACAGGTAGATAATTGGAACTAGCCCCAACATCACCAGACCATGTCCTCGGCCTCTTGGGTTTCTTCTACATGAGAGTTTTCTGGTAGGAATCACGTCTGAAGGAAAAAATTCATGCATAGTAAAAATCCATATAAAACATTTGAAAGTAAATACTGCACAACATATCATACTGATACCAAGCAATGTCGATGCCTACAAGAACAAAGTTTACTTGAAAACACTCTTACATTGTGTGATTACTGGTTAATTGGAGCCTTCACCACCAGAGTTATATGACGAAGCGGGTTCAATTTGTTATTAGACAAGACGAGCTAGTGAATGCACTCAATCAATAACACACTTTGACTAAAAAAAATAATGTAGTCAGTTTGGGAGAGAATGCATGTTTATAACCAAATATTGAAGCGATGAGAGAAATATTTGGATAGTAATGGCATTTAAATGCGGTGGTATTAAATTTGTTGGACTTTGATGGATGAATTGATGCACACACATGACTATCGAATTTTTTATGGTGTCGTTAAATTGGTGCACAATTGTTTGGTCAGGTTTGGGTTCTATAACGATTTAATGCATAATTCAAATGTAGAGTTGATCCAACTATATGTACTCGTATATGTACTAAGGTGATATCAGATATGCACATGTGAGGGTGACGTGGAGAACTAGCGTGGCATTGAGAGGGAATGTGTCAATACGTGGTTCAATGAGTCATTTGCAAATGCATCAAGGGACCCACTTTAGGTGTAAGGTAAAAAAAGTACAAGATCAAAAATCCACCGGCCTGAATTGTATTGTCCTTTTCAATCAAATGATAAACATTATGCAAACATGAGTCTGTCAAGAATCAAGTGAATGTGTGAGTGACATGGAAAACCAATGTGGCAATGGGTCAATACATTGCAATATTTTATTGGTTAGTGAGTGAGGTGACGTACCAGTAGTTCATATGGCCATTAGGGGAGAAGAAACCACCAGATCATAAGATTGATGGATATGATGTGATTTATTCGTCTGATCAAACGATCATAAATGTTGGAATAAAACAACCATTTCTCATCGGGTGAGAGTGTGAGGAGGTTAAAAAATGCTATCGGTCATCGAGTGTGGAGGGAGAGTATTCTAGATGGATAATTTGGTTGATCCATTCATCAGTGTTGGTCGATTTTCATAACAACCCTTCCAGGGGACAAACAAACACTGTGAAAACCCTAGATGACCGATGGGTGCGATAATCGAGGTATTACATGGCACTATTGTATCCTCGTATGATAGTTATTTGGAAATGCCACTCAGAATATGACATGGAAAAAACGAGTCCTTCAGTGTAAAAGTGAAGTGTATGGATAATGATGTGGCAATGGTACGATCGACACATGGCATCTTATGTAGCACTTTGAAATTCGCAAAATTTTCCTTCCTTCTTTAATCATAGACAATTAAGATTGAATGATGGATTTGATTGAACACTGTATATTAATTGAAACCTTAATCTTCTCTTTTATTCTTGATTGGATAAATTTTCTCAGGGTTCTGACCTTCACCCAACGATCGCATTGGGGGACATGGAGGAAAGGCTGTGCATCTTGGAATAGTGAACAACCCGACCACCGATGAACTCATTATCCATCGAGTAGTTATGTTGACCTATGAAAATATTATTAAAACATCCCACCTTCCTCCGACCCGATGCCTCCATCGGCCCAAAAAACAGGATGGTCATTATCTTAAAGATTTACATGTTTAGGATCATGTTATTCGACTAATTATCTTTCAAAGGTGGTTGTGGAAACTTTGGATTTAGTGTAGCCTTGCACTACTTGTTCAAATGATCAAAGGAAATGATACCTAAGAAAAAACCAAACAAATTCGAACAACACAACATTTTAAAAGCTGATAAATACAAGAAAACTATGAAAAAATTAGAAGTGGTACCCAAAATTTCAAGAAATTTTGAGGGTGTGTTGAGTGCTCAACAATTTTGTATTTAATTTTGCAACTCCTACGGTACACCCCAGATATTTTCCCACCCTAGACTCATCATCTCTTCTCTTTCTGAAGACTTCACACAAACTTGTAGTTATGTCTCATAGTTTCCTCACCCATACCTACGATAAGACTTCCCAAAACTCAACCCAAAATAAGGTCTCTCCAACTCTGTCCACAAAATCACCTCAAGGAAACACAAGTCCTCTAAAGTGGAGTGACTTGGATCCTTGAGGGAGCTCACTTCTCTTCGTCCAAGTCTGCCTCAAAATCATACAGCTGATCTTTCTCTCCTTGTTGTGAAAATATGCCTTCCTTGTTTGTATTCCCCTATTCTCTTATATGGACTCCAAAGGTCACCATCATGAATTTTCGCATCCTTTCAATGTGTCAAGCTCCTTCATGAACCATCATTCCCAAACTAAGCGATATGCCCCTTTGCGGACTGGCGTGCTCAAATGAACTTGTGCACACATTAATTGATGCATCCCTTGGGACTGGCGTGCCCCAACCTTTGCTCCCTCCTCATGTTGGCATGCCCCAACCTTGGTTCCCTCCTCATGATGGCATGCCCCAAACTATTTGTTTCACCCTTTCTCTTGGTTTCTTCTACCCCATTATTCTCCTCACACTTGGGAAATCGCATTGGTGTGTTTGCATTCCCATGATGCCCACTTTCCCTACTAATGTGACTCTTGGGTGTTAGGGCCACCCCAAGTTTAGTCTTCTTGAGGACTTGGGAAAGGACCTCCATGCCACTCTAGCCGAAGAACTTACATCCTCCTCCACCTCAAGTCATTTCCATCTCCAAAAACATCCAAAAAATATACGATCCCCAAGTCCCTTCCCGATCTCTTTTCCCCGTTGCAACTAAGTTTGCAGGAATTGCCAGTTGTTTTCAAACTAGAAACCCCAAATTCTGCCAAAGTGGAAACCTCAAGTTTCATTGCAAAGTGGAAACCTCAAGTTCCTGACTCCCACTGTAATCATTCACAATCTATACAACCATCCACACGACCCTCTTCCCAAAGTTGTATGTGACCAATCTGTACGCTACATTGGAATAACATCCCTTTCCCAACTATGTCCATAATGCCCAAGTTTCCACTATCCTACTGTGACGATCACACTCTATATTGTTGTTTTTTCTACCTCCACCAATACAACCTTAATCATAACATGAAAATGTCTAAGTGTTGAACTCTTATGAATTTTGTTTTGTATCCATACTTCAACCAACTCTGTCATGTCTCTGCACACTGAATTCCCCCATTCCTTGGACTGATTGGGTAGCTAGTCCAATTGTCACTCCCTACTCATGAGAATGTACTTCCTTATTCCCAAACTTAGTATTTTCTATTCACATCTATGTCTCTCCATCCAACTCCAAATACTAAGGAAAGTGTCCACCCTTTCCTCACTAATGCTACCATAGTCTGGTCTTTGTCAAGGAGATCCTCCACAATGTCTAAGTGTTTCACTTCGAACTTACTAGTGTGTCCATACTTCGACCTCTTAGTCATGCTCTTATTCAATAACTCTCCAAGTGTTGAACTATCACATTCGTTCCTTGAGAACACACAACATGTACAAAGCATGGTCACTTCCTTTCACAATTCAATCCATCTGAAAAACAACCTCAGACCAAGGAAAGGTCACCCCTCACATGTTGTTGTTGTTGGCACAGGGGAAAACCCAGGGTTCAACGCTTAAACAACGCACCAACAAAACCATAACTACCGGCCCTTTCAGCAACACCTGCGAAGCAGATGAAGTCTCACCCGAGGTAGAGGTAGGGGTGGTTGCAGGACTCAAATGTCTGCAACCTAGCTGGGACACAGATATGTGATTACACCACTCTTACAAATCACTTAGTAGTTAGCATTCATCAGTATTTAACCCTTATTCACATCACAGATCCAAACCCTAATTACAAAAAAACGCAGTATTCAACCAGATCTAATACATCTAAGCACTTAGCATATGGAAAGAGATCGGATCTAACATTCATTCACATAAAAAAGCACTTAATCTATCATACCAGATTCATCTAAACATTCATTACTGCAATAAGCTTAAATCATATGAACAATATAACAACCATAATGCACAAAGAAACCATAACACATGATATACGTGGTTCACCCCAGCGTGGGGCTACGTCCACCAACTCTTCTCTTCTTTATTATCTTCTGTCAATATTCTTACATGCACAGAGCCCAAACACCCTACTCTGCATAAGATAGGATATCTACGCGCACCTCGCTAGATCCTCCTTCCTCGAGTTAGGTCACAACACAAATCCTTCTACACAGTTTGCACACAAGCCTCTTACAATAGCTTGCACTTAACTTTGCAAGTCTTAACACATAGTATGCACAAAGCCTCTAGCTTCGCACAAAGTTGATTCTATCAGGTCTTCCCCTTCTTACATCACCTAGATTTCTATTTATACATTAAAAAATGGGCCTAAACATGGTTAAACCCATGGTCCGACATCCCATACTCGTTACATAAACCCTAATCCAAAAATTGACCTAAACAGGGGACGAGATTCCGCGATCTTCACTTCGCCTTGGGCTCCGCCTTCGACCAGCCTGTTGAAGTCCCAAAAATTTAGATGACTTAGAAATTAAGTAATTCATGTTGGACCTAGGGTAATATGTGAACATTCTGCCTAAGAAGACCTGGGAAGCCTTGGGAAAATCGAGACTGACATATTCCCCAATTCAATTGAGAATGGAAAACCAATATTGTATCTTTCCCATAGGAAGACTCGAGAACATGGAAATTGATGTAGTAGGTGTAAAAATAGTGGCGAACTTTGAAGTCATTGAGATCATGGGAGACAAGGACCCCTAGCCTGTGCTACTTGGCATCGATTGGGACTACGACAACTATGCAGTGATCGACCTAAAGAAAGACACCATGAATTTTGAAGCTGAGGGAATCAAGGTAGTTCAACCTTTGGATCCATATGTAGGACCCAGAAACACAGAACCAACAAATAATAATATGGAAGGAGAAGACCTAGACCAGTTGTACACTGTAACTGTTGGGACAAGAAACGACTATATAAACCCTACTACAGATGGATCAGTAAGTTGGAGAAGTATACAGTCAGCAGATGAGGATTCAGAATTGGCTTTTGATAGTTGGTAGCAAGGCTCACACGAAACATTATCAAGAAGATGCACAACTCTCAAAATGACTAGATGGGTCGGGACCGAGGTTAGAGAACAACCAGTATAAAATATCACCTCAGACCTAGACAACGTTTTGCAGAACATGGAGGAGAATGCGAGAGAAGATCAAAGAATCTCGGTACTAGATATAGCTTTTCAGAACAACCCCGCAGATGGTGGGCCACTCATAAATCCATACTTAGAACTTGGGATGAAGTGACACAAGCTCTCAAATACAGGTTCAGGAATAAGGAGCAGCTGGAATCAGAAATGCAGATAGATTTCCAAGTTGAGCAACTGTTCAACGAAGAATCTGATCCTAGAATGCACATTGAATAGTGCGTGACACAGTGGTAGGCTGCGAAGATACCCTCTCACTCCTGGGTTCAAGTATTTCCCCATTCTCTAGGCCCAATCCCAAAAGATTGGTTTGTACATGAGGAAACCAGGAGATAGACAAAAGATTGGAAAACACCGGCAGCTCAATTTTGCAAAGACTTCTCATTCACAAGTAAGTACCTTGAACTTGAACTAGCCCTGCAAAATATTCAAGAATGTCTATTTATAGCCAATATTAATAAGAGATCAAACTTTGCAGTGTGTCCCAAGTATACCCAAGAAATTCATAATAAATGCTTCTTACCCTCGACTAAAAATCTTATAGACTGCTATCAGATTGGAAAACATTCAGAAAGCCTAGATGAATTAGAAGAACTGAGAAACCTAGCCATCAAAGAAACAGAGGAATGACGACCCCCACAAATAACTAGAGAACCATCCAAGCCAAGATAAAAAATTCTCGATCCTGAACCCAAAGCCTCAGAGCAGAGCATGATGCTGGATGTTCTGAATTCGAACACTCAGGAACAACAACCTAAGTCTTTTGCACAGGAAGAAGATGCTCGAAGTAGAGAGGAGTAGGAACCCAACAGAAACCAGCAAATTGCCTCACCGAACAAGGGTGAGGGTGCCCAAGAAATCATAGTGCATGATGCAGAAGCACCGGAAGATACAGAGATACCAGATGCGCACAATGAGCCAGAATCAACAACGGAGCAGGATACGATAACCATGCAAGATCAAATGGAACAATGTGGGGAATTGATGAAACTCCACATATCTAGAACAAAGGTTCTGACTCTTTTTCCAACAGAGCTAAGGTTGAGAATCACACTAGTCCCACCAACGAAGGAAGAGGTAGAAACTCGCTTCGACCATTCAACATGCAGTGGAATTCCACTACAGTGGCGAGTACCCACCGATGCAGCTATTTCATCTGTCAACCTGGTACAGTGTCTAGCGCCACACTTATTTCGCCTAATCAAGGCATCCACAGACCAGTTGGAGCAGAGGCTCCAAGAGGCCGAGAGATCCTCCAAGATCGCAAGAAAAGGACAATTCGTGGAGCACACATACAGAATGCAGGAATCACATGAAATACTCCAAGTCTAGTGCAAATTGGAAAAAGTGCAGGCAAAATTTGCAGAAGCCTGGTCGAAGATTAGAAAGCTCGCACCTGAACTACCTGAGGCCAGCGACGTAAGAGATCTAGAGAAACATATCGAGTTGTTACAGGAAGAATGGATGCAACTTGTGATCCAGGTGGATATCGGTGGCCACCCACCTTTTCCAAATGGCTCAAAACAGTTTTCTGGCCATTTTGGCAATTTACTATTTTTAGCAGGTTTTAGCTTCCGGGGCCATTTTGAGGGTCCAAATG